>MU673492.1:0-53213 GCA_026770625.1 Nicotiana glauca | reverse complement strand
AAGAATTTGAAAGAGAAAAGTAAAATACTTACCTTAAATCCAGAATTTAATCATGAAGTAAGTTCATAGAACAATTGATAATGATTATGCGCCATCCCAAAGCTTCTACTCAATTGGTTCTCGTGCTGATAACGTGTTATAAAATAATAAAAGAACAAGAGCAATATTGCAGAGAAAGAGAGAGGGGGAATTCTTATTGAATTTTGGGATGATTTACAATGGGGTAAGACCCCTCTATTTATAGGGAAAAAATGACTTAGTCACAAAGTAAAACTCTCTACAAGATAGACATTCACTTCAAATAGAATTCTATTCTTAACATTTAAGAATATATTGCCACTTTTTCACATTTTGAAGTTTGAAAAAATTCTGATTTATTTTTTATTTAAGATAGAAAAAGAAGGGACAATAGGCCTATATATATAGGGGATAATTTCACATAAAGAACAATTGAGCTCCCTATTTTTTAATTTTATAGTCCATATTTCAATTTATAACCAACTAGCTCAAAAATAATAGGCTAAGATTCAACATCCAACTCCAATAGGTTCTCAAAATTACCATTTAATTTTTAAAAAGGATTGCTCAAGCTTTTAAGATAATTTTCGAATTAGTAATTGTGACTCAAATATTAGTTCAACAAATCCATTTGGGTGGTGAAAATTAGATTTTTAACAAGCTTAAATATGTGGATTTAAATTTTAAATTTAATTTTGTGAGAAATTTGGAGTGGGTGTTATTTAGACTTGTTAGAAACAGTATAAGGAGGTTGTATATAAAATTTGAAGTCATTTAATGGAGATTTGGACTGGTTTTGAGCAGGAATTGCAACTGAAAATCGTGGAAGAAGTTCGCCTACAGACGTTTGTATAAAGGTGTATAAAAGTGTATAATAGTGTATACGATGTGTTTATACACTCATATACACTATTATACAAGATTATACATAATTATACAAAAAAACTGAATTCGTCTTCTTCTTTGCGTTTTTTCTGAAATTTAACTCAAATCCTGCTCAAATCTACGCCAAATCGCTTCAAATTTAAACTTTAAACTCCTTTTGATATTTTCAATCAATTGGAACAACACTCAATCCAAACAACTAAGAATTACAAGAAATTCTATTTTCTAAAGCAAAGTTTTGAATGCCCTTTAATGGTGAACTTCTACTCTTTAATTTTTTTTACATTACAATCAGGTGATATAAGGGGAGAAGCAGTAATGGCGGATGGCCCTCGAAGCATATGTAAAAAAAAGTGAGAAGAAGAGAGTGACAACAATAATTGTGAGAACACAGATTTAACTTCATAGTTTTTAGAAGCAATAGTTGTAAAAACACATATTTTGAATTTGCAAGAGCAAGTATTTTCAAAATATGTACAATATAGGCTAGGTGGAGTGTAAAACTTAAAAACATGGGCCATTTTTTGTTATGGTGTGAAGTCATGTGTATTTTCTTGTAATTCTTATATATAGGACCAAGAGATTTATTGCAAATTGGTTACAAGAGATCCAAAGCAAATTGGTTCTTGTATAACCCTATATCCTATCAATTGCAAATGTGATTTATCATTTTATCATGTATTTGGTTGAAAAAAATTATTCGGGTATAATAATCCCGAAATTATTTATAGCATTATTTTAGAATATTCCTATAGTGTACTCCAAGTGGAAAAGTAAGCTAATTCCATGATAAAACAATCACAAGACTGTAATATCCTTCTTCAAAATTCTTCTCCGAAGTCATTTAAGAAGATCAAGATTAAATATTGAAATAAAAATATATACAAGTTTATCTAGTCTAGTGTAAAATCAAAAAAATTTATTTTGTGTCTCACACATGTGTGAGGTCTTTTTTTGTCTTAAAACTGTGTGAGTTCCAGAATTTTGTGGACATGTAAGATATAGGTCCACAAATATGTGAGATAAAAAAAGCGTCACACAACTAGTGTAAGTTATGTGAGACACAAAATAAAATCACTCTGTAAAACCAAACACATACTCTATTGTTTATCTCATATATTCTATTTTTAATTCAATAAGCCATATATCACAACAAAAAAATCAAAAAAAAAAAAACGTATATCACTAAATAATAGTGTGTGGCTGTGTGCTATTAATTAATCCTCGTATTATAACTCCTACAGAATACTCTTACTAAAACTTGTTAGCAAACTAAACCCTTACATTCCTTTAGGTCGCCAATGTAGCATAAGAGATTTGACAAATAATAAGATACTTGATCAGAAATAATCATATGTTTCTACAAATGAAGTTGTATTAAATATGCGCAAAATCTCAACACAGTTTCCTTAAGCAGGAATGTCTAATAGTATGAATGAAATATTAAATTATTAAATAGTAGCAATACAGCAATTAATAAAACTAAAATAACTAGATATTACTCAATTTAAAACATCGTCCGACAAATACAAAAAAACTTTTGTCACGAGGAAATCTATCTAGTTTTCTATAATCAAGAATAGAACTTGTAATCCTTGGCTTGCAATATGATCTGCCTCAAGGCACCAATGGGAGCTAAAATCATCAGAAGAACACCGAGTATGATGCATATCTGCATTATCCCAAAAAAAAAAAACCATATATTAATTAATATTAGCAATACAATCAAAGTTTATCAATCTCAACAGAGTTTCAAGTTTTATAACATACCCAATTAGCGAACCAAGACAAGCCAAACTTTTTAGGTTTGTAGATGGCAAGCCACATGATACAAGGAAGCTGCAACAACAGTGTAAAGACATGTCAATATCCATAATAAATGTTATTTTAATTATCTGACCTTTTTTATAGGAGATCAGTAACAAATAATATATGAGATCTGTAAAAATAAAGAGGAAACCGTCTTACAAAGTAAGTAGTAGGAGCAAAGGCAAATCCTCCGAAGAAACCCAGTAGCCTACCAAAGAAAGGGAATGTTATACCAAGAAACATTGTTAGGGCTGCACAACACAAAATAATAAAACAATAAGTTATGTCCAAGCTTTAATTTACTCATGAGCAAATTAATCAACATTAAAATTGTTAAATATAATTCTAAGTTGCTAACATACCAACATAACTAGTCCGAACAATGAACCGTAGCGTTTTAGTTGGACTGAGTTTCCTTTGCTTCACCAAGTAAGATTCCACCATGTCAAACACACCCATTGCAAACACCTACAACATCAAGCAAATAAAACAACAATTAGTATAGTTTAAGCATGAGATACCATTATATTATGCTAAACTTTTAAAGTGGATTAGACGCACGTTACGAGTTCAACACTATAGTGGACCAAACATAAGTGAAGAAGAATTATTAAGGGGCAAACTCGTTATTCACCAGAAAGTTTCAAAACGTGCCCGGATTCTCAAAAAATTTATAGGAGGTGGATGAAATCTAGTCACTGTCAACCACAAGTGTCAGATTCAAGTCTTACGAAAACTTATCGTAATAAGAGGCATTTCTTCTTTTAGTGGGTTCTACGTTGTGCGAGTCTGAATTAGTCGGACCAGTGAGTTTCGAGTATCTGAAATATTTTAAAAAAAGTACGTAAAGGATAATGAAGAAGATTATTGACCTGATAGCTTCCAATAACATGGACAACAACGAAGGCATTAGCAATGATAATAAGCCAAGCAGGTTTCTCAAGGGAGATCAAGACATTATCCTCAACACTTTTCCCAAAAACTGCATAGCCAACAAAAGCCACAGGAAAGTAACACAAAGCCACAACAATGTAGGCAAAAATGACTCCTTTCCACATAGGTTTCTTGGCTGGTTTTTCAGGAGAAGAAGGCATAGTTGCCTGAATTTCCAAGACAACATTATGACCAGCAAATGCAAAAGCAACATCTCCTAAAGCACTTAAGAAACCAAACACTCTTCCTGTAGTTGTTGATGCCCTTGGACTGTAATCAACCTCTGGTGATATTCCCTTGTGTACTGATGCTCCCCAACCTATTGTTGAATAACTGCACAATTTATACATTACCAGAAAAAAGAACTGTAAGTCAATATATAGAGGAAAAATCTTTGAGAAAAGGTTTAACTTGTACTGTAAACTGAATGTAAACAAAAGGGATCTTTACACAAATAGTCGCGGGATTCACCGTTTACTTTTCCTATACATACACTGACTGTACATGGTTATACATATATTATACATGGATTATATATATATATATATATATATATATATATATATGCACGGCTATTTTTAGTTTAAATGATTGGATGAGCGGTTATTTAAGTTAAATCTTCTAGACAAAATTGATACAATTATATTATTACAAGTAATCTATCTTATATCTCAGGTTAATTACCAGCTCAGTCATTATGGACAATAATCTGATTGCGTAAACATCTTTTGCTCTACTAGATTTTCTCTAGGAAAAGCTTAAAGGAATCCATTATTACTCCTTTCCTTTATTGTCAATTAAATAAAGGTTAAACTCGGGAAAAAACCTATAGTTCTGTATATTGAAAGTTAAACAAGTAATGATCTCACTTTTTATGAACAAATACATTAGTTATCCGACCTAATTGTGTAAAAAACTAGGTTATTTTATAACGTCAGTGTATCACAACAACAACAACAAACCCAGTAATTTTCCACAAGTGAGTCTGGTGCACTAAGCTCTCGCTATGCGCGGGGTCCGGGAAAGGACAGTCATCATATATAAAAAAAAAAGTGAAAAGAAAAAGTAACTAAGTATAATTAAGTGGGGAAGAATAACCTGAGAGACATAATGGCAGCAAGGAAGGAGACAAGAGTGATGGAGTTGAAATTGGGACAGTGAGAGAGGAAGAAGTGAATAGAACTAAACATCATGATAAAATAGGTGGTTTTCAATGGTCTGCAACTAGGACAAGCTGTATCATATATCTTTTTGATGGATTTGCCACCAGTGACCATATACACTATGTTCACTCCAACTTCAACCATTAGTTGCTGAGGAACCACAATTCAAAGCCCAAGTTTTTCACCAAAAGCATGTTGTCCCAACTCATGGTATCTGTCAAATCTTTTACCTGGAACCATCTCATGCATCTCTACCATTTGCCATAAGGTGTATAATGTTATCACCCATGATAATACCATTACTGTTGCTCCAGCACCCCTGTCATAATATTATACTATATTAATACTCCATTAACAAATATTAGCAATTATGAAGCATCTAGTAATTAACTAAATATTTACGATAAGCTTTCCGATCCATCCATAAACCTTTTTCTATTTGGCGAGTCAAACAAGATTTTCTTTGATCATATTTTTTGCAATAATTTTTTAAATATTTTGAATGGTTAATTATTGTCATGACTTATAGTACTTTTATGCAGTTTCTAAATATAAAAATTTTATTTCAAAAAATTAAAAGATCTATGTCTGAATTCACACTAAAAATTAGTCAATTTGACCCTCGTACTCCGAAAGGTTCAAACAAATTAAAACAGATGGCGTAATAACTGATAATGTTAAACTACACTGGTAATAGTAACCCTTGCATGGAACAGGGACAAATTAAACTCTCATAATATACGTTCTATGCTTGTAGCCTTGTAAGATTTATTTTTAATGTATAGATTAGTAACTGCATGCTCGTTCCAATTAATATCATGAACACAAAGATCAATAAGCACAATAGAACGCATTATATATATATTGGCGTAGTAAGCAAAAGCAAATTTAAGATCTAGAGTACCTGAGTTTAGGATGAGTACTATAATCTTATTATATGCATATATTTTGAAGAAAACAGATCATAATCTACATGTATAGTTGGAGTTGAAAACAACGTAACCCGTTAAGTTGAAATCCACATAATTTATATATCCTAGATCCGCCTCTGGAAATATAATTTTGGTATAGTGAAGAGGTACGTAGTAGAGAAACATACCAACCCAACTGAGACATGGCATAAGGGAGGCCAAGAACACCTGCACCAACCATGGCAGTGACATTGTGGAAAGCAGAATAATACCACTTTGCATTCCTTGATGATGTGATTGGTAGCCAATCGTTCAGATCCTTATTACCGCTTCCTTCAGATCCTGATCCTCTCTTTTCCTTCTCCACTTCACTCATATTTTCTTAATTTCCTTTGTTTTCTTTTTCTCAATCTCAATTTTCTGGATATATATTTCCTTGTTAGAGGATTATTTTGAGGATTGTAATGTATATGTAGAGACTAGGAACTGTTGAAAGTGTCAAGAGCGTGATGACCCTCTCCCCTTATATTACAGAGTTTGTTTCCTTTTAAAACTCTATTTGGGATTGTTTCATGACCTTTTCGCGTTTCTATTTTATCGTTATAAGGATTAAGGTTCGTATCTATCCAAATCAATATATAATTAACCTGCTCTTACTCGGGGTTGGATACTAAATTTATTATCTTTATAACTATCCCTGCCACATTATTTTTTCCTAAACTTAGTGGCTTCATGCAAATAATTACGAGTATAATTAACTTTCGATGTATTTTATCTAAACCAAAAAAATTACACATTGGAGGCAAGTAGTAAAAATCCTAACCTACCAATACACGCTATTCTTCCCCCCAAAACAATATTCGTTCGGATAATAGAGTGATTAAAATGACACCTGTAATTCGTTATTTACGTGTAGCGTTTCAGATTCTTACGATTCTTTTGTACAACTTTTATGGTATCAACAGAATTTCTTGAATTAAGCAATAACTAGTTAAAAACGGTGGGGAAAAGCTAGAAAGTTCTAGCAAAGTCTTTTCTATAGCGCGAAAGATTATGGGAGTGAGTTCCCACAAATAATGAATGACCTATACCCAGCGTTTATCCTTAAAATGAATACTAATTATATTTATACGCGGTTTTACGGATATGTCAATTGATTCAATACAAATAATCAAGAATATTAGATAAACGAGATAAAGACAAAATGAATGATCAAACCAATTATAATATCAAGGCCTAGCTCGAACTTAGATTGAACAGTAGTTTTACCTTCGATCGGACCCTTAGTTCGAAGCAAATTATGAATGAAGAACAAACAGTAAAGTAAGAACTTTTCAATAGCTAAAAAGCAGAAAAGTGAATTTGTATTGCCTTGATTCGCATGTTACAATGTGTGTTATCAAAGTGAAGCTTCCCCTTTATATAGTAGGAGAGTTTCATCCCTAGTACAAATCTAAAAAAGGTAAAAATCTTTATTTCTCATTAGCTACTAATCCGTAACTGGCATGAAGCGAGATTCGCACCGTGATATCCGGTCGGTTGCGAATATCACGGCCCTCTATCCGTCGTGTGCGATCGTTCATAGTGTTTTCTAAAGTATCAGAACTCGTTTTGGTTCTGGGGAGCGTTGCTTTATCATGCCCGACAATGAGCACATCGTTCACCTTTTATGGGTCTCGCTACGAAAGGCTCCCAGTCTCGATTTCAACCTCGTGTGTCCGTGCCCTTCTCTCGTCTTTGCCTTCGGGAAATCAGGATGTGCATTTTCCGTAATATTACCCATATACAGATAGTCCCCTTGTTTTTCGGACAGTAGGTTTGTTGGAACGATGGGAAATGAATAGATGAACCCTGGCTTCTTACCTCGTACGCCGTAACTGAGATGACAAGTAAATCAAAACATCCTATCAACCGCATTGTTCTGACTTTGGACATGTGTCGACCATCAGCTGACTGTCTTTGAATGTGATACGTCACGTACTGATTGCATTTTCTCCTATAAAAGCTTCAACCCTCTTCACTTCTTCCACTTTCTGTTTCTAGACTTCTCCTTTGAACATTCTAATGGATTTTAAGTTCTTCAGATCTTCAACCATTATTCATTGAGCCTTCATACTTCTTCTTTGAACCTTCTTATTTTTCCTGAGACCTATATTTTCTAGATTATAATGGCTAAAACTTCTAAGTCAGTGCCTCATCAGGTCGTCCCTTCCTCTTCCCACCCGACCGTAGATGTCGATCGATGTGGTCGTTCCCGAAGTTGCTCAGGAGCCTCCATGAAGAGCTTCATATCCGGGGGTTGCTTTATTGGGGATGAATTCAAGGTCGAGAAAGCCTTTATTCAACAAGACCGAGGCGAGGGAGCGTGGAGGTACATATGCTCCGTTACTAAAGAAACCTTACCTATAGTCCGAGCAGACTCTAAATGGGAGGGTAAGGACGTGGTCATCCATGAGCCCAATGATGACATTACTACTCATGTGAAGGGATACCTAAGTGTTTACACTTATCCCTTCACGCTCTCCTTTGTAGACCCTATAGTTCTTGCGTTCTGTAAGAGGTACGGGGTGTGTCTCGAATAAATCCTCACGTCTCTCTGGAGGATCGTGATCCTCTTACGCCATTTTGTGAACAACACCAAATCTCCTCAGTTCACCCTCGACCACCTACTCTGTCAGTATAGTCCCCGAATTTTTCGAGGGGGAATGATCAAGCTCGTTTGCCGAGCAAGCAAAGCCCCCATCTCAAGCATCGATGAAGATCGAGAGCAAGGCTGATATGGGAGGTTTATTCGGGTGAAAATCGAAGACCGGATCCCTCTCGAGTTCCTTTCATTCCCTGAAAAGTGGAACGCATCTCGTAAGTGTCTTCTTCCTTATGTATTAGCTTCTTTTCATTCTTCCCCTCATTGCCTGTATTTAGGGTTGTACAGTTGTTTCCCGAGTTCCTGATACGATCCCCCGATTCAAGAAGTGGATCTAAAGGATCTGTAAGCAGATGCCATACTGTGAGTGCACATGGTGTAAAATTTTGAAGGGCAACTGGGATGCATGTTCTCATGGTGAGGTTCTTCCCTGTATACTTGTATAGTTACCATTGCGTCCCCAACTTACACAATGTTAACCTTTTCTCTTTTATTATAGGTATGCCTAAGACCACCGAACTTAGGCCACTGGACGAGGATAAGGATACATCCTTACCCTTTGAGACCTCTATTTTGGGATAGCCCGGGACTACCGTGGAGAAGGAGAAGAAGAGGAAAAGAAAGTACTCGGGTTCCTCGGATCCCGAGCCAAAGTGGAAAAAGAGGGCGGCTATCCGGGTCCGAAATCCTAAGAAGAATACCAAGTCTAAGGTGTCGGACCCTGACTTTCTCTATTGGCTTAGGGATGAGCTCGAAGAAGATGACATCTTCGTTGCCCGTGGATCGACCCCTACTGGGGAGTAGGCGACGAGTGAGAAGGGGGCTATGAGGCCAATCCCCTTTTGACTCAGGAGACCCAGGGGGAGATAGAGGCTACGACCTCCCAGGAAGTCGTTCCTATTCTAAATGATGAGACCAGTGTGATCGACATTACTGAGTCCATGCTCGAAGAGGCCCAAGCGGGCAAAGAAAAGGCAAGTGAGGGATTACAGGGTTCAGATGATCCCCTCAACTCTTTTTTCGACGGCATGGACATGTCTACATCGGAGGATTTTTTCGGGATGGGTCACCTGGAGACCCCAAAGACCTCGAGAGCTAGCGGGCCGAGTTCGATCCCAATATTGGTAAGCAATTTACCGCACTGAGCGTGAACCTCAAGCGCAAGAGAGCGGTTGTTCTCATAGTCCCGGAGGATGCCCGAATCATGTCTGCTCCGGTAGGTGTAGCCAGATACCTCCTATTCCTAATGACCGAGGAGGACCATGCAAAGATAAACGAGGTGGGCACATTAAGCCTCTTTAACGAGGCGCATCAAGCGCTGAACCGGGTAAGGCGCTGACACTTCCGTACCCCTTCATGAATCCCACTAAGGTTTTCCTTTGATGTCTCTTACTAATTTCACTATTTTACAGGCTTTAGTGCTTCACAATGAAAGTTTCTTCCGGTACCGCTTTGAAATCAGCCAACTAAAGTTCGAACTCAAAGAGCAGGTCCGAAATAAGGACATGTACAGAGATCTTAGCGAGCAACAAGGCTAGGCCCTTAAAGACCTTTCGATTCTCCAGACCGAGTTGGAAAAAGCTCAAAAGGAAGCCTCGACCCTGAAGTGGGAACACACCGACCTGGTTGAGAAGGTAAAGGTCTTTGAAGCTGAAAATGAGCTGCTAGTCGTGGTGACTAACAACACAACTTCACAGGTCCAACAGAAGATAGACTTAATCGACCAGTTGTAGGCTGAGATGGACGAGGTCAAGGCCCATACCGAAGTGTGGAAGGGCAGGATGGACCGGCGGGCCTCAGAGAAGGAGGCTGCGAAGATGGAGTTGGCATCGGTCGAGAACCAACTTCAGGTGGCAAAGGACAAAGTCGACAAATGGTCTAGTTTGAACGACGATTTTCTGGCACAGTTGAGCTCGGCCTTCGAAGAGCGGGATGCTCTCGAAAGAGAATATGTGGCATTGGGGACAAATTGGAAACAACCTCTACCGATGCTGAGGAAATGGTGGAACAGTACAAGGCCCATGTGGAGGCAGCCGAGACCTGCTTAAATACAAAAACTGAATACATGAAGCGGTTGTCCCAGAGAGAGACCCTCGAAGTGATTCACGCTCGAGGTTTTGACCTATCAAACTAGGTTGAAGAAGCCAATAGGCTCGAGGAAGAAGTGAAGGAACTATACGAGCCTAAGTATCCCGAAGGTTCCAAGGGCTCTGAGGGCTCTGACGGTTCTGGCGACGAGTTGGGCCCCGGTGAAGACCGAGCGTAGGTGCCTTAGTATTTTTCCAACCTTTCTTATGTATATTTTTGTTTATCCCAGGCCATTCTGTCGGGGCCTTGTAAATATATTTTGGAAGGTAATTTTTTTCCTTTTTTGGAAATAACGTATCTGTACTTTTCCAGCATCTTCTTGCAATTTTTATTTGTGCATTGTTTTTTATGCCTTATCATAGAATTGTGCAGTTCAAGGACATTGATTTTTTGGAGGTACGAACGAAGCCCGATTTTTGGTGCAATCTGTTTGCTTTTGACCTTGAGCCCTCGGTGATATCGGGGTTTTTAAGATACTTAAGTGTTTTTAGACGATGTTTTTGCCAATGATGACCTTTTAGTAGGTTTTGAATTTTCATAAGGGCCTTACTTTCTAGTTTCGGACTTCGGACGTCTTCGAGTCATTTTTATGGGAGCCGTAACCTTTTCTAGTTTCGGACTTCGAGGTTGATATTCGATATCATACCCGCGTATTTTGATGGCCCATTTGGCCAATCGGCCCGAGAGCTCGGGTTTGTGCATGATGTTCCTCAGTAGGTAAGAGGTCACAACACATATGGGGTGGCACTAAAAGTACGACTTCAACTTTCTGGAGGCGCTTAGGAAAGCGAGCGCCAATATTTCCAAGCGAGGATACATTGTTTCAACCTCACCTAGAGTTATACTAACATAGGAAATTCCATACCTTCCTCCTCCCTGACTACGACTCCACTTACTGCCACATCAAAAATCGCCAAGTAAAGGTACAGATGTTCGTCCGCCTTGTTTAGATCTTTGTAACCTACATACATTCTTAGCTTATTCCCATTTTTAGGTACTACCACTACGTAAGCTAACCAGTCTGGGCATTTAACCTCCCGGACGAACCCGTATTTTACGGAGTTTGGATACCTCATCCTTGATGAACGCATGCTTAACCTCGGACTACGGCCTCCTCTTCTGCTTAACCAGGTGGGACTTCAGGTCCAAACTCAATTTATGAATAGTTACCTTCGGTGGGATACCTGTCATGTCAAGATGGGACCAAGAGAAACTATCTATGTTAGCTTTAAGAAAATCAATGAGTTTCTTCCTAAGCTCGAGGGTTAACCCCATGCCCAGGTATACCTTTTGATCCAGTAGGTATTCAATTAGTATGACTTGCTCCAACTCCTTGACTGTCAATTCAGTGGTGTCGATATAATTAGGAGCTATGAATGATCTCGGAACCTCGTATTCATCCTTCTCGTCTATTCCCCATTCCTCCGGTTCGAACGAGACCGCATCGGTGATTGCTATTTAATTTTTTCATTTGTGGTCGGTTTTGTGTTTCTTGATGCCGAAATCGCTGGTACCGGGATTACCTCATCGACTGCAAACATCTTCTTTATGGTCGACTGCTCTCCGTAGACTGTCTTGACTCCTCCTATGAGCACGTAATTTTTGCCTCGTTTAATTACTCCTATAAAATTCATTAGAATTAGGATTTTTTATTTTATTATTTGAATTTTAGAAAATTAATTGCATGATTTTGTGTGTGCATTATTAATCGATATAATTCGTAAAAAATACAAAAATAGTACATTTGCATATAGGACCTCATTTCAGTATTTTTATTAGTCAATTAGCATTACAAAAATTGAGAAAAAAAATAACAAAAACTGTCCTTTTTACATTTTTACCTTTAATTTCACTTTTTTGTTTGATTCTCCTTTTAAAAATTAGGATCTAGTTAATCTTAAGAAATTTTATCAGTTTAATTTTAGATTTAAATCAGGTTTGTTCTTATTTTGTATCCAACAAAATCAAAATCAAAATAAAATAAATAATTTTGAATAAGAGGAATTGAAAAGAAAGGAAATAAAAGGATTGAAAGGCTGTATTATATAATTTGGGCCAAATTCAACACCAGCCCAAAACCCCTTCATAAAATCCGGCCAAAATGGCCCAACCCACCACAAAAAACCCGGTCCAGCCCCGTGTTAATAAAACGACACCATTTTGTTAAATGTTAATCCTGACCGTCGAGGATCTTTGATCATACGGTCAGGAACTAGGTTAATTTTAGTATAAAAATGTCGGATAACCCCCCCCCCCCAAGTGGTCTCTCTCTCTCCCCACTCTAATCAGAGAACTCCCCACCGGTTCTGCCCTAAACCGCCGCCGAAAATCGCCCCACAGCGGCGGTGAAGCTCCAACAGTCCCTAAACTTACAACCCTACACCATATCAACCCCCTCATTACAAATCCACCCTTGTTTTCTTTCAAATCCCAACCAAACACCTCAAATATTTGAAACCCTAGCCGCCATCGCCGCCATACACGGCGGCGATCACCCAAACCTGTGCTGAAAGGTCGTATCTGCAAAACCAAGTCCTTATTTTTCTAAATAAAGAAAATTTTGCAAAAATAGCCATATTTTTAGTTAGGTCAAAATAAGTCATTAAATCCCCTTTAAATAAATGTGCAGGATGAATACCACTAACATCGAACCTTTCTTAGTCCTGAGTGAGATCCCTTTAAAGCTCCACATGTGGTGGAATGACTTGGGAAAAGGTAGCAGAGAAACCGTGGTCAAGGTTTTGGGTGGTCTCGTTGGATTGTTAAACATCAAACCAAGAGCGGATATTATTGAAGAACTGATACCATTCTGGGACCCAACTCGTAATGTATTTTGGTTCTCGGAATTTGAGCTTACACCCACACTAGAGGAGATTGGGGATATGCGGGTCTTAACGGGAACCTCAGGAGTAGATACCTATTAGCCCCGAGACTGATAACCCTCCACAGATTCTTGGACTTGTTGAGCATCAGTCGGGATATTCAAGATAAGCATCTAGCAGAAGGATGTTGCACACTGCATTTCTTATACCACTGATATGGCAACTCGAAAGGTTTTGAGGATCCCAACACCGGTTTGACACACGCCGGGAACAAAGATAAATGGGAGGCCCGGCGGGGATTGTCTTTCATGGTAGCTTTTCTGGGGGTCGCGATCTGTCCAAGAAAAGACGGTCACATAGACATTGGCCTTGTAGGAATGTTGGATGTTGCCATAAAGAAATCTAACAGCACGGTGGTTCCCTTGATTGTGGCGGAAATGTACCGAGCTTTAACTATGTGCCGAGAGGGTGTAAAATTCTTTCAGGGTTGCAATCTATTACTACAGCTATGGATACAAGAGCACCTTTGTCATCGCACGGGGTATATGAACTATGGTCTAACCGGGCTAAGTTGTATTGCGGAGTTTGGGACCAAGGTAACAAGTATTGAGCTCCCCGAAGGCACTGAGGCTTAGTTGTCATGCTTGAGATATTTGACTGCGGATGAAGTTGAATGGGCTTTCGGATAACTTCCCGCTACTGAAGCTGTGTACACATCGGCGGAAGTACCTTATATTCTTTTGATGGGCATTCAAAGCATCCAACCCTATGCTCCCTACCGAGTCCTGCGGCAATTAGGAAGATTCCAAACTGTTCACAATGACGAAGACTTGAGCGGGCAAATCATTGAGTTAGGTCCAAAAGCTCCATTTCTGGAAGGAAAAATTCGACAAATATGGAATGAGTGCCGGTTCCTTGAGCCTAAGACTATAGTACATGATCGAGCTAGAGGCGAAGTGGACCCCAAATACTTGACCTGGTTTGGCAAAAGATTTCAAATCCCTGAGAGACCCGCCAAAAGGCCACATGTACAACAATTCACTGACGGGGCTCAGGTGCAATGGGATTGGCTAGCCAAGGAAAAGGAATACCGAGCCAAAATAGGGAAGTTGGAGTAGCAAGTCAGAGATCTTCAATTCGAAAAGAGTGTGCAAGCCACAACTGATGAAGGTGATAAAAAGAAACTGACCCACGAGAATGAAGCTCTCAAGGCTCAAATCCAACAAATGAAAATAGCCGCTGAAAATCAAGAAAGAAGCCGGTCCGATGAGAGGTTGATAAAAGGGCTGAAGAAGCAAGTCATAGAATGCCAGGAAGAGTTGGAGAAAGCTAAAGGAAATATGGCAAAAATTCGGGCACAGTGGGAAAAGAAGACAGAGGAAAGAGCCCAATTTGTACAACAAATGAAAAGAAATTATGAGGGAACCATTGCTAATATGAAGAGAAAAATGAACACCCTTGAAGATAAGGCAGCCCTTCAGGACAAAGAATTTCAGGCTGAGAGGGAACAATGCTATGGGCTAATCACCGAGATGGAGAAATAAATAAAACTGTTGCAAGACCATCACTTCCACGACTCCCAGGTGTTAGAGGCTCGCAACCAGCCGATAAGCCGACTACTCCAAGAAAATGGCCGGATCAGGGAAAGAATCAGAGGCATTGCAAATTATATTGTCATGAAATGTCAAGCCGGCGAAAGAATGGGTCGTACCACTTTCTTTGCTACAGTAATGATATTTGTTCGTCAGGTTATGAATGATTTGGAGCAGTTGCAAAGGGGTCTTGCATGCAGGCCCGCGGCGATGTCGAATGATGCCCCGCGGGCCCCGGGATTTGAAGCTTTGATGTATTCCTAGTTATCGAGTCTGTATTTCATTATTTTGAGTTTGTTTTGTAATTTTCCTTTTTAAGGAAAACAAATAGTCTAGTATCCCTGTAATCGGAGTCTTATTAATGAAAAATTGAAAAAAAAAATCCCAAAAATTGTTTCCTTATTTTTGCATTTATTTGCAAGAACTACGCTTGGTCTGATTCATGCGGGGTCATGATACATAGGCAATCTCCATAAGATTCGACTGTAACCCTAAGAAAAGAAAAAGAAAAAGACATAAAAGGGAAGGAAATAAAAGGAAAAACAAAGTGTAAAAGAAACACAAAAAGAGAAAGGCCAGAAAGAAAAGAAAAATAGAGAGGAAAGAAAAATCAAAATGAGAGAAAACCAGAAAGCCAAAGCAAGGAAGCAGAAATCAAAAGAAAAGAAACGGGAAGAAAATCCAGGATGACGCATGCAACCGTGGCAAACATGTAGACACTCATTTAACTGTATAGGTGCATCACATCCCAATGTGCGGTTACCTATCTATTACTTATTTCAAACTAACGTTGTTGTTGTCAAACTTCCAGCTTAGGCACTTAGAAATGGTGGTTGGTTTGTGGTAAGTAGGCATCACATCGATATTTCACCAGATCAAAAGGAAGTACAGAGATGTCGTCCGAAATGACTCTGCCACAAATTCTCATTACTGAAGACAGCCCCACCTCAGGGATCCCGGCCTCCGAATCTGCCACAGCAGAAGAGAACTGGATACTACATCTCCGACTCATGGAGATGTGGGACGCCTGGACCAATGGAAGAGAACCTCCAAGCGCCATCCCTGGATTTCCTGAACTATTTCCTAGATCTGGGGGTACTTCCAACGTCCCCATTAGCCAACCAAATACTCCGTTGGGACAGCCTACCATGACCGCTCACTTCATAGGAACACCTTCTGAGGTCCGTCCCCAGGTGTTCTCATCAAGAGCAACTCCTAACATTTTCACTGCTCCACCATGCTCTACTACAACGCAGCCTTCACTGCCAAGGCCAGCTTTTGATCCTTCGGTTTTCACCTTCCAAAACCCTGTATTTCAAGCGGATCCTCCTTAATATCCCATATATACTTACTCTCAACCACCACCATTTGAGCTTACACCAGGGCAAGATAAAACTCCCAAAGCTCCTGAACAAGATGAGATGGCGAAAAGAATGAGGAGCCTTGAGCAGAGTTTAAAGAATATGCAAGGCTTGATTGGGCAAAAAAGTGTTTCTTATACAGATCTGTGCATGTTCCCAAAGTTTGAAAAGTATGATGGGCATGGCGATCCCGTCGCTCACTTGAAAAAGTATTGTCATCAGCTGCGTGGGGCTGGCGGAAAAGAAGAGTTGTTCATGGCTTACTTCGGAGAGAGCTTAGTAGGCATTGCCTCAGAATGGTACATGGACCAAGACGTCTCACGATGGCACATTTGGGTCGATCTTGCCAGAGATTTTGAGAGGCAGTTTCAATACGAAATTGATATCGCGCCAGACAGGAACTCCCTAGCGAATTTAAAGAAGAAACCCTCGGAAAGTTTCAGAGAATATGCTATTAAATGGCGTGAACAGGCATCGAGGGTGAAACCTCCCATGGATGAAGTAGAAATGGTCACTGTCTTCCTTCAGGCCCAGGAAGTAGATTACTTCCAAAACATGATGTCGGCCATGGGCAAGCCTTTTGTAGAGGCCATCAAAATTGGTGAAATGGTAGAGAACGGTTTGAAAACGGGCAGGATTTTGAGTTAGTCGGCCATCAGAGCAACCTCCCAAGGCATCCAAGGCGGGTCTGGAGGAATGGCCAAAGGGAAAAAGAAATAGGAAACAGTTATGGCAGCATCAGGGGGAAGAAGATACCGGGCTCCTAGACTTATATTCTCTGAAAGAACCCCTCAACACTACTATCCTCAGTCCGATATGGCTTATGCTCCCTCACCTTATGCGGTCATGAACGCTCAATCCTTTGCTCGACCGCAACCACAGGCCAACAGAAATCAACCTCCATTCCAAAGAAATCAGCCTCATAACCAGAACCATTATAATCCTCGACCTCCACAGAATAATTTCCATCCTCGGGAACCACCCAGAAGACCAAACTTTACACCAATCGGTGAACCCTGCTCCAGTCTATTCCCAAAGCTTGTTCAAATGAATCTGCTGCAACCCATACCCCAAAATAGGCAAAACCCGGAATCACCATCTTATCAGCGGGGCGTCCGATGTGCTTATCACTCAGGAGCTGAGGGACATAGTACAGACAACTGTTGGACGTTGAAAAAAGGCATGGAAAATTTGATAGAACAGGGAAATATAGTGCTAAGGGACGAGGAAATCCCAAATGTGACCAACAATCCGTTGCCCACTCACAACAATGGGCCGGTAATCGGGATGATTTGTGAAGACAAGGAGTTTGATCCAGCCTTGAAAGCTATAATTTCTATCGCTTATTCATTAGCCCCAAAGCAAGAGAAAGGGGGAAAAAGAATAAAATCGTCAAGACTGAACCTGAGAAGAAGGCTAAAACAAAAGCAGAGACGGTGCCTCCTAAAAATGGAATTTTCTATGTTTCGCGAGGCTGCTAAGAAAAGCCACTGGTTGTGAGCGCTCCAAAGAAACTTTAAGTGAAAAAGGGAACACAAATGTATGTACCGAAAGGAGCTTATGTGGTAGGGGGACAATTAAACCGCCTCGGCTGAATGAGCCAGTGGTTATTAGACGTGTACCACAGAAGCCAATGACGGACCCTGCCGCGGTGCCATGGAATTATCAGTAGATAGTGGTTACATACAAAGGAAAAGAAATATCGGGAGAGCTTCCAAGAAATACTTTTGTTGAGAAATATTCAAATGTATAGGAGGTAAACAATGCCAAGCGAAAGCGCTTTCCATCCAAGAAGCCTGTGAGTACTGAGAAAGCAGAGGCTTTCTTTTAGAAAATGAAGATGTCTGATTATAAGGTAGTAGATCAATTGAAAAAATATCTTGAACAAGTGTCGTTGCTGTCATTGGTGACGAAAAACTTCGAACATCAGAAGATCTTAATGAAAACTCTGAATGAGGCGTATGTGCCAGTTGAAACTTCAGTCGAACAGCTCGAAAGAATGGCAGAAAGGTTCTTCACCGTCAACCAAATCTCCTTTAGTAAAAATGACTTGCCTCCAGAGGGAGCGGCTCACAACAAAGCCTTACATCTGACTGTCAAGTGTGAAAGTTATTATGTCAAGCGAGTCATGGTGGATGGAGGCTCAGGTGTTGACATCTGCCCACTCTCCACACTGCAAAGAATGGAAATCGGGATTGGAAGGATTCATCCCAATAACGTTTGTGTGGGAGCCTTTGGTGGCATTAAAAGGGATACCATTGGAGAAATTGATCTGATACTAACTATAGGCCCGGTGGATTTTGAGGTGACTTTCCTGGTATTGGACATGGATACATCTTACAATTTTCTTCTGGGAAGGCCCCGGATCCATGCTGCGGAAGCTGTACCTTCCACCCTCTACCAAATGGTGAAATTCAAGTATGAAGATCAGGAAATTGTGGTCCACGGAGAAGACGAGCATTCCATTTATTGGGACCCATATATCCCATTTTTGGAGGCGAGGGAAGGAAGTGAACATATTATTTACCAAACCTTTGAAATTATAGTGGCGGATCAGTATGAGGAGGGAAATCCTTGCCCCCAACCTTTCCTGTCTAATGCTTCAATTATGGTGGCTAAAGAGATGATTAGACATGGGTTCAAGCCAGGAAAAAGATTGGGAAAGGCTCTACAAGGAATATCGGAGCCAGTAACCCTACCCGCAGTAGAAAAGTTTTTCTGGATAGGTTTCCACCCTACCCCAGATGATGAAAAATGGGCGGATGAGAGAAAGAAGGAAGAATGGGTCTTGCCACAACCATTGCCACATCTCTATAATACTTTTGTCAAGCCTAAGTACTGCGAAGAGGAATACAATGAGGTGTTCACGGCTGAAGAATCGAAGATATATGTGGAGCTATGAGATAAATACTCTATGAGACCCACATGGTTCAGCCGGGGGAGGACATTATCACCGCTGAGGTGCTATACATGGGACCAGATGCTAAACTTCAAAACTTGAAGGCTACGCCGTTCCCGATCAGGCGGGAGTCCCGGTAGACTTGTCCTGCTACTTTTTCTGCATCCCGAGTTATTTCAGGATGTAACTCGGATGTTTCTTTTAGTTTCTTGTCTTTAAATTCCCGAATGTAAACCCTATTATCTTTCCAAATTCCAAGAAATGAAATCAATATTTCATCGTCCACTTTCTCTTTATTCTTTCTGATTTTTGTTATTTTTCTTTTTTATTTTTCTTTTCAGTTCTAATAATGCGGCTTTAAATAACATGACATGATTGCGGACTTCATGCCCAGATTCAAACACGTTGTCTAACTGTGAAATAATGAACCAAGAACCGGAATATAATGAAGAAGAGGCTTTTAGGGAAATAAATCGAGAACTGGAACAATATGAGAATAAACCTAGGCCAAACTTGAACGATACTGAGCCGGTTAACTTGGGAACAGCCGAAGGAATCAGAGAAACCAAAATAAGCATTCACACAGATGGAAAAACTCGAGATGCAATAATCCAACTCCTGTTTAAGTTTAAAGATGTGTTTGCTTGGTCATACGATGACATGTCAGGACTGAGTGTTGATTTAGTGGTGCATAAATTGCCAATTTACCCTGATTCACTACTACAAATAAGACCTTTAGCGGCAATACAAAATGGCTTTAGCGGCAATAATAATAGCAGCTATATCTTTTACTGACCATTAGTCTTTTGCTGCTGAAACTGGGGTCGGCAAAGCCTTTAGCGGCTATTCTCGCAAAAGCTGGTAAACGATGCGTTTTATTGCCACTAAAAGTTATTATCTTTAACGATAATTATTTGCGGCAATTATAATGGCTACTAAATCCAATTCAAAGCAGCTAATTATACCTTTTTAGCGTCCATTATTATAGTCTCTACATTCAAAATATTGCCGCTAAAAATCGCATCTTTAAGGGAAATTATTTGCGGCGATTATAATGGATACTAAATCCAATCCAAACGACTAATTATACTTCTTTAGCATCTATTTTTTATAGCCGCTAAATTAAAAATAATTTCCACTAAAAGTTCGCATCTTTAATGAAAATTATTTTGTAGCAATTAAAATGGCCATAATATCTATTCTAAAAACATCTTAATTTTGCCCTTTTAGCTTCCATTCTAATGGCTAATATGTTTAACTAAATTGCCGTTTAATGTCAATATCTTTAACGATAATTATTTTACATCAATTATAAATAGCTTAGCCACAATTCATAATATTTACTACATTCATACAGAATATGACTTAAATAATAAAATATATTAATATTAATTAAATAAAAATATAATGTATCTCATTAATCTTAACAAACAAAAGGAAGTACTAATCAAAAACATTAATATTACAGTAATTTAAAACATAAAATTATATTGTTTAGACTAAATAGCTAATGTCATTATATAACGAATCCAGACGAATAGTCTTCAAATGATTTTCGTAACTTTTCATCATTTTGAAATCTTTCACCAGCTAAATTATCCAACATCAGACGGTTTGACCTAAAATTATAAAATAATTGTGTCAAAAGATAAAGTATAATGTGAAAAAATATCTTGAACATTCCATCACTATTATAATAGCCAAATCCCTCACCTAACATCTATAAGCAAAAACAACTAAGCTAAAAAATGAACATTTCAATCAAATTGATTAGAACCCAAACTTCAACAACTACCTACTGAAGCTTAGTAAAAATAGTTTGATTCTTCAATCCAACAATATTCTTAGCAGCAGATAGTCCAACCAACACTCAATTTAACACAGAATTCAATAAAGAAGTAAAACGGAAAACAAGAATTAAGCAAATGCTTTGCAAAGTGCAACTAAACGACAGCAACATATGTAGATGACAACATATGTAGATTTCCCTAGCCACAATAAGGAAGAGGAAAGCCTCATATCTAAATAACAACAACAACATCTAAATGACAGTATCATCTAAAAATGACAACTTGCCAGATGCAAAACTTGAGAAAACTTACTACACTGGTTTAAAAGCAACTTGTCCCATAAGAGGCGAAGGCAATAACATTTCTCCTCTAGATTTCACATCACCAGTCAGATTTGACAATACTTATTTCAAGTTAGTGCTGTGGGGCAAAGGACTTTTGAACTCAGATGAAGTGCTACTGACTGGAAAAGTAAAAAAGACCCAGGAATTAGTGAAGAGCTATGCTGAAAATGAGGCATTTTTCTTTGCCACAAGCTGGAGGTGGAGTTTTTCCACCTTACATCTATATGTCCTAGTTCCTAAAATACACAACAATAGCTATTTGTTAGATCTACAAGGTTGGGACATTCGACTTGGCAATAATAACAGAACACTGCACAGATTTATCAAGTATAACACTATGGCAGTCCTATCTCTTAGGCAATCAAAAATGAGAGAATTATATGGATTGAGGAGGCAGTACACAATTTTCTTATATACTCTTATACTCTATATGGATGATCATACAAGGATAATATCAAAGTGCTGCTGGAAAACATATGCATTAGTCATGAAAATGCAACATCACATGAGATACAGAACTGGTGTAACAGAGGAAAAATAGCAGGGAACGATATTATCACCATACCTCATCTTGTGATTGAAATTCTATAGGCGGTATTAGCACATTGTGCTCATTCCCAAGAAAGAATATCACAGATGAGCACAAGCATGAAAGCTTGGAAGATCTCCAGTACTCGAGGGTGTTGTTTCTGCTCTAGTACATCAATGATTAGTACCTATTTATGAAAGGTACAACTAAGAAGGAAGTGTTGGAGATGCAACAGTACAATGTCGATGATCAAACGACCATTCAAAGGAAATACACTGCCTTGGCATCAAAATAAGGGAATTATGAAGGCAATGGGGTATCTCATCCTAATGCACTTCAGTCATTCTACATCCCTACAACGATGCCATACAAAGGACGCATAAATCTACTGTTGGAATTCACAAGAGTTTTATGACAAACTGTGCATGATCAACTATGTGCATTTCTATTGGACACAAGAATCAATGAGGTTTGCGGACAATTTTGATACACAAGCAGAGAAAGAAAAGCTACAGCTGCAATCTTGGACAATATGCTACTGGGAATATGATGTGATATCAAGAGAACAAGCATGGATCGCACACGAAAACTGGAAAAACAATAGAGACAAAGGACAAAGATAAGTAGTACCATGAGAAGGTTGAGCATTTTCAGCAACACTAGGCATCTTTGATATTTGTGGTACTCGTTCATGTCCACTATTAGCATCAATGATCTAATAAATATCAACATGTTAGATAACAATACTTTCTTAATCATCAATTAATGTACCTCTTTATGACTTCAATTAGGGAACAACCAAGCACCTTAGTAACTATGAGTCTGTGCGGAGCTTGATGAGGTAATCCATAATCGCAATCGGCTCGAGCATGTGGAGGCGGCGATTTGCTTTTATCAAAAAATGATAAAGGGGAATTAACTCCAACCCTAGATATAAAAAATCACCTTAACATATGTGGGTCTGCGAGGGAAAATAATTAAGCTAAAATACAATTTTTTATATTTTTCTTGATAGTTTCTATAAGCTCAAGATTATTTGAACTAGAGAACTGATAAGATGCATCTATGGATATATAGCACATTGCCAATCAACAGATTGATGAAAGACTAGAGTGGACTTAATTCAAAATCTAATAGTGATGTCGCTGATAACATAGTATATATCAGAAAGATAATAATGTAGGTAGAATCTATAAACAAACATCAAAGAGAATTAAAATGACATACCTTTTCTTTTATGCTAAAATGATAAAACCTTCCCTTATAAAAAAAAGTAAATCCCGAAGTGTATCTAATCAGATGCAACAAACAATTTTGAATTTCAAAAGTTAATTTCTTCTGCTTGTTATTTTTTTAATTCTAGAAGCTACAAGATATACAGACACATAAAAGTTCAAAGAATTGAGGAATTACAAATTTACAATCTCAACATGATTGTTTATAAAAGAAAATTATATGTGATACAACCAACTCTTAGGCACATCATTAGAGCCTAGGGATACCTACTCTTAATACAACCAACTCCAAGGCACACCATTCAATATTTTATAGTGCTTCTGTTTCTTTCATCCAAAATCACTTATTTTCTCTTAATTGTTCTTTAGTTTTACCAATCTTAAAGAAGGTCTGCCATGTTTAAAGTTTAACATCACACAATATTTTTTGTTCTAAAGTAAATAGTTAGTCTAATCTAGAGTGCCCTAGTGAACATGATGTGAGCTAGATTAAAGGGAGTATAAGGTTGCATGTCGGAGTAGTACATGCAGTTGAGAGAGTTATACCTAACAGAAAGAATATAAGTTAGTTATAAGTTATATAGTTTACAGTTAAGTCCAGTTATCTTTTAACCAAAGAAGTGTTATATACACATTTACTCTATTATGTTTTCCTATTTGGACGCTTTGCGTCGTGGTCTTGGTCCGGGTCCTTAAGAATCTTAGTATTTATAAGGAGCCGAGCTCCCGTTTTTCTTCTTCATCGACTAAAACCTAATAATTTTTTGCTTCTTCTTAGCTACTTCTCTTCTATGTTGTGCGGACTCTCCAAAATACTGCCGCACCCGTGTCGAATTTTCCAAAAATACACTGCTTTTGGAGAATCCAACATTCACCCGGTGATATTTTCGGAGAGTCAGAGTAACATAGCTTCTCTTTCAATTACTACAATTTCCTAAGTTTCTAGAATTAACTGCATTAGAACAAGTCTTTCACTGCTTGCTAGTAACAAAATGGATCAATACATTCACTTGAAAAGATCTTTAGGATTTTTCAGAGATAACTCTAATTCCAAGTATTCTTTATAATAATAGTAAAATTATTACCAGATTAAACACTTAAGAATATGATTCTATCAATAGCGCATATGATACAAAATTTAGTTAAATGATGAGCGGCGAGTAAATTACCGATCTATTTATAAAAAAAAAGATACGTAATCCATCAATCCATTTTGAAAATTTTAATTTACGTTCCAATTTATCTACGAATCCCGATTCATGAACCCTAGAATATCATTATATACCAAAATATTAGTACTTCCACTGTACTGAGATTAGGTCTCAAAAGATTAATCTACAAGTAACTTTTCCCACATTCTGTCAACCTATCTGAACTAATTCCAGTTTCCTTCTCCATTCTTCTTAGCATACTCTATTATAATTTCAACACCTAGAATCGTAGAAAAGAGATAGAGAGTAGAGAGAGATGAGTCGAAAATTACCTGAGGGAGCGATAAGGTGCCGATGATGGAGAGAGATGTTGGTCGCCGGTGACAGAATTTCATAAGTTAGATCTGTTTGTGAGAGAACAAACTTTTTATTTTTTATTCAATGAAAAAATGGGGATAAAGTTTGCTTTTAACTTTTACTGTCCATCATATTCAATTGCCGGTGGAGAGCTTGCATTTTTGTGGCTAATACTCATTTGTCGTTAATAATTTGGCGTAAGAAATAAATTAGCAGCAATTAATTTATTGCCGTAAAATAATTGTCGCAAAAAGTGCTTTTTGTTGTAGTGATTGTCTTCCAATTCAGCAAAAGCAAATAAAGTTTAAGACTGATATCAGTGATAAGATCAAAGAAGAAATCACAAAACAGCTGAAAACGGGGGTATTCCGAGTGGTCCGATATACCACATGGCTGGCCAACGTAGTTCCAGTGCCAAAGAAAGATGGGAAAACCCGGGTGCGTGTGGACTACCAAGATTTGAATAGGGCAAGTCCCAAAGACAATTTCCCTTTGCCCAACATCCACATCCTTGTTAATAACTGCACCAAACATGATATACAGTCCTTCATGGATTGTTACGCAGGATATCACCAGGTGTTGATGGATGAAGAAGACGCCGAGAAGACAACCTTCACTATACCCTGGGGTACCTGCTGTTATCGGGTTATGCCATTTGGTCTGAAGAATGCCGGAGCAACCTATATGAGAGCCATGACTGCCATCTTCCATGATATGATGCATCAGGAGATAGAAGTATATGTGGATGACGTGATCATCAAGTCCAGAACTTAGGACGATCATGTTCGTGATTTGAGGAAATTCTTCAAGCGGTTGCGCAAGTACGATTTGAAGCTGAATCCAGCTAAATGCGCCTTCGGAGTCCCATCAGGCAAACTCCTGGGTTTCATAGTCAGCAGGAGAGGTATCGAGTTAGATCCAACAAAGATAAAGGCTATTCGAGATCTACCTTCTCCGAGAACTAAGAAAGACGTGATGAGCTTATTGGGCAGGTTAAACTATATCAGTCGGTTTATTGCTCAACTGACTACCACATGTGAACCCATATTCAAACTATTGAAGAAAGATGCAGCAATCAAAATGGACATCTGAATGTCAAGAGGCATTCAGCATGATCAAGGAATATTTGTCAAATCCTCCAGTCTTGGTCCCACCGGAGCCAGGTAGACCTCTCTTTTTGTATCTGACGGTTTTAGAAAATTCGTTTGGTTGTGTCCTCGGGCAACATGATATAACCGGAAAGAAAGAGCATGCAATTTACTATTTGAGCAAGAAGTTCACCAGTTATGAATCTAAATACACTTTGTTGGAGAGAACGTGTTGTGCTTTGACGTGGGTCGCTCAAAAGTTGAGACATTATCTTCAAGCCCACACTACCTACCTCATAACCAGGTTGGATCCTTTGAAGTACATATTCCAGAAACCGATGCCCGCTGGGAGATTAGCAAAATGGCAAATCTTGTTCATTGAATTTGACATAGTCTATGTCACTCGTACGGCAATAAAAGCCCAGGCGTTGGCAGATCATTTGGCTGAAAACCCGGTTGACGAGGAATACCAACCGTTGAGCACATACTTCCCAGATGAGGAGGTAAATTCAATAGAAGCAATCTTTGAGGACACTCGTGCTTGGAAAATGTTCTTTGACGGAGCAGTAAATGCTAGAGGTGTAGGAATTGGGGAAATCTTAATCTCACCCACTGGTCAGCACTACCCAGCTACAGCCAGGCTCTGATTCTTCTGCACAAACAATACTGCTGAGTATGAAGCCTGCATCATGTGCATGAATATGGCAATCGACCAAGATGTTGAAAATTTATTGATCATGGGGGATTCTGATTTGATTATCCGGCAAGCCTAGTTAAGCTCATTCCCTATCGGCAACATGTAGAAGATCTCAGCAAGCGATTCAAGTCGATAGAATTCAGGTACATCCCTCGGTGTCACAATGAATTAGCTGATGCACTTGCCACTCTAGCTTCGATGCTGCCTTACCCAGGCAATGCCCATATTGATCCTCTGGAGATTCAAATCAAAGAAAGGCATGGTTATTATAATGCGGTTGAGGCGGAACCCAGCACCCAGCCATGGTATCATGATATCAAAAGATTTCTGAAAATACAAGAATACCCGGAGCAAGCCACTGTAGATCAAAAGAGAACCATTAGACGACATGCGAGTGGTTTCTTCTTAAGCAGTGATGTCTTGTATAAAAGGAGCCCGAATCTCAATTTGCTAAGATGTGTTGATGCCAAGGAAGCCGAAAGAATTATGCATAAAGTACACGCGGGGGTGTGCGGACCTTATATGAATGGGTATGTTTTGGCAAAGAAAATCCTGCGAGCGGGGTATTACTGGATAACTATGGAGAAGGAATACTTCAGATTTGTTAGAAAATGCCATCAATGTCAAGTGCACGGTGATTTGATTCATGCACCTCCAATAGAACTTCATCCGATGTCGGCACCTTGGCCATTCGTTGCCTGGGGTATGGACGTCATTGGGCCAATCGAGTCAAAAGATTCGAACAGACATAGATTTATCTTGGTTGCAATTGATTACTTCACGAAATGGGTTGAGGCCATCACTCTCAAGTCAGTTACCAAGAAAGATATGGTAGACTTCGTAAACTCCAACCTCATTTGCCGCTTCGGCATTCCTGCAACTATCATTACCGACAATGCGGCGAACTTGAATAGTCGTCTGATGGGAGAGGTATGCGAACAATTCAAGATAACACATAGAAACTCTACTCCTTATCGTCCTAAAGCCAACGGTGCCGTCGAAGCAGCCAACAAGAACATCAAGAAGATTTTGAGAAAGATGATTCAAAGCTCCAGGCAATGGCATGAAAAGCTGCCTTTTGCATTACTTGGATATCGCACCACAGTGCGTACATCGGTCGAAGTAAACCCGTACTTGTTGGTCTATAGAACTGAGGCTGTTATACCTGTAGAGGTAGAAATTCCTTCACTCCGGATAATCGTTGAAGCACAAATTGAGGACAACGAGTGGGTTAAGGCTCGACTGCAGCAGTTATCATTGATTGATGAAAAATGAATGGCTGCGGTTTGTCACGGGCAGTTGTACCAACAAAGAATGGCCCGCGCTTATAACAAAAAAGTGCATCCCAGGAATTTTAAAGTGGGACAACTCGTGCTGAGACGCATTCTTCCACATCACCAGGAAGCAAAAGGCAAATTTGCTCCTAATTGGAAGGGTCCATACATAATTCGGAAGATATTTCCAAGAGGAGCACTGTATCTGAGAGACATCGAAGGAAATGACCCTGAAGCAGCAGTCAATGCAGATGCTGTAAAAAGGTACTATGTCTAGGCTTCTTGCGGTATTGGTTTTTGTGCAATTGAGATGACGAAGGCTTTTTTTCCCGCTACCCAAACACTATCAATCCTTCATAAACCCTTTGAGCCGGTTACTCTTCTTTGGTCTCCCTCTTTGAAACTCGGAAGTACTATCAAAAAAAAAAGAAAAAAAAAAGAAAAAAGAAAAAGGAAAAAGAAAAGAAAAGAAAAAGAAAAGAAAAAGGAAAAAGAAAAAGAAAAGAAAAGAAAAAGGAAAAGAAAAAGGAAAAGAAAAGAAAAGAAAAGAAAAGAAAAGAAAAGAAAAACAAAAACAGAAACAAAAATTATTCCCCTGAACTACGTTTGATTTGATTCCGAAAGGATACGTAGGCAGCCTCTCGCTGAGGTTCAGTCACACTGAAACAAAAATCCCAATTCCCCAAAAAAATTGAAACTGGGGCAGATGATATAACGGTTCGGCCATGAGCCCGCCAAAACGGTTCCAAAGTTGCAGTTCCGCCCAAAATCCTTTTTACCCAAAGACCTTGTTCAAGTCCTTCCGATCAATTGGCAAAGGCGGGGAAGTGAAAAACGTCATTGTTGGAATATGATGCAATTCAAATTGAGAGAAATAAAATGAGAGAGTCTTATCGGTGAAAACCTTCGGGCACCATAAGGCGACGACGAGTAGAGAAATTGAAAATGAGAGAGTCCGCTTAGTGAAAACTCGTAAAGAGCACTATCGGGCGACAGTGAGAAGAGAAATGAGAGAGGTCGATTAGCGAAAACCAGCAAAGGGCGCTGTCGGCCGAAAAGAAGACATCTCATCACTAAAAGAGTCCTGGCAAGGTTCCCTGGCTTTGAAATACGGATCAATGGGTTCACGAGAAACTGGAAAGTTTGTGTTGGTCGGGCATCCAGCCCAAGAAGCATGTCACGTTCATTTGAAGCCAACATGCACCCCCAGATAAGTCCTTCTTTTTCCCCGAAAGGGACGCTTCTCTTTAAACTCATATGCTTGCCTTTTGAATACTTCTTCTTTGAATCCCTTTCGGTTTAACTCTGATTTCGAGACTATTCCAAAGAAAAGGTAGCAGGACTGGTTTTATAGGGCTTCGCCTGGCAAAAGCCAAAGATAATCCCCAGCCTCAGCGGGTGCGTCAGGCCAATACTGAATGACAATGAGTATGGATGTTTTAAAAGCAAAGATATTAAAGAAGAAGGAAAGTCAAAGAAAAAAGTCTTAAGAGCAGAATAAAGTGAAAAGGCTAGAGCCCACAGGGGCGGGTCATCATGAAATCCTAAAAGTTGAGTCCTTTCGGTTTGAAAAGAGATTCAACCCCAAACCTAGCAAGCAGCAAAGTTCTCAACGGAAACTGGGCTGGGATCATGCAATTAAGATGATCAAGGCCATAAAACCAACCACCGTTTCAAACTAACAAATTGTTCTTTGTTGAAAGTTAAAACAGGTGTAATTCAAAGCAACCACGCAAGAAGCATGTGCAACCCAAAAGAGAAAAGAAATGCGCAAGAGTTGAAACAGCTTTGCATCAGGGAACCGACCAAAAAGGGAAGTTTCTCCCCAAAATTCTTTCATGCGTTTTACTAAATAAAAGAAAGAAAAATAAGAAAAAAATAAAAAGAATAAGAAAGAAAGAAGAAGAAGAAGTAAAATGAAAAATCCCAAAAGAAAAAAAATCATGGTAGCATAGGGCCCCATTCCCTAGATATCCCGGCATAACCCGTGGATCTCCCTGGCATAACCTAATGAGCCTTTTTTTTTTCAAATCCCGGCATAACCCGCAGACCTCCCTGGCATAACCCAAGGAGCATTTTCTTTCAATCCCGGCATAACCCGTGGATCTCCCTGGCATAACCTAAGGAGCCTTTTTTCCTTCTTATCCCGGCATAACCCGCAGACCTCCCTGGCATAACCCACAGAGCCTTTTTTCTTTTAATCCCGGCATAACCCGCGGACCTCCATGGCATAACCCAAGGAGCTTTTCTCTTTCAAATTCCGGCATAACCGATGGACCTCGCTGGCATAACCCAAGGATCCTTTTTTCAATCCCGGCATAACCCAATGAGCCTTTTTTCTTTCAATCTCGGCATAACCCGTGGACCTCCCTGGCATAACCCAAGAAGCCCTTTTCTTTCAATCCTGGCATAACTCGCGGACCTCCCTGGCATAACCCAAGGAGCTTTTTTCTTTCCATCCCGGCATAACCCGTGGATCTCCCTGGCATAACCCAAGGAGCTTTTTTCTTCCCATCCCGGCATAACCCGTGGATTTCTCTGGCATAACCCAAGGAGCTTTTTTCTTTCCATCCCGGCATAACCCGTGGATCTTCCTGGCATAACCCAATGAGCCTTTTTCTTTCCATCCCGGCATAACCCCTGGATCTCCCTAGAATAACCCAAGGAGCTTTTTTCTTTCCATCCCGGCATAACCCGTGGATCTCCCTAGCATAACCCAAGGAGCTTTTTTTTTCATCCCGGCATAACCCGTGGATCTCCCTGGCATAACCCAAGGAGCCTTTTTCCTTCAATCCCCGGCGTAACCCGAGAACCCTTTTTCTTTTCCGGCATAACCCGGTCATTTCCCAGCATAAACTGGCTTCATTCCCAATGATACACAATCCTGATTTGATCGCTTAGATATGTATCACAACTAACTCATGAAATTTTCCTAGTGAAAACTGGGGCAGAAAAATTTCGTTCATTTGTTTGTTTTGGTATCTTAAGCAGGTTTGACATCGAGGCACAAGGGTTAGAGATGACTTATGGAATGAGTCTCAATCCAGAATAAAGAAAGAGGAAAAGAACAAAAATAAATGAACTCAAATGTTGAAAGCAAACAAAGGTGAGGATTGCTCAAATTTGATTGAAGTCACAAGCTCTGCCGATCCCGTTTTGACCCAATGTTGCAGAAAGAAACAACAACTACAACTTGCGAGCATCGAGATTCAGATCGGAGTCCACAGCAAAATCAGCTAAGACTCAAGGTCAAGCTTCAATAGACTTATAGATAGGAATCTTGTAACTCATAGTTGATAGGCATAGCTAGCTTAGATTTGATTTTTCTTTGGTGTAATAAGAAGGCCAGCGAGCAGTAGCAGCAGCAGCAACAACAACAGTGAAATCACAGCTACTGGTAGTCCCAGCTACCAAACCTTCCAGAACTACACTGACCTGATTCCTTTATAGCCAAGGATATGTAGGCAACCTTTGAAGCAGGGTTCGGTCAGACGGTTTTCAAAATGCTTCTCATGGAGCGCCAAGCGGGCAAAAATCCCTCATGATTGCTCATTTATCTTTGCCCAAAAAACCTTCGTGTCTCCGAGCAAAGAGGGGCCGCTGTGAGCACGTGATTTTTACCTCGTTTAATTACTCCTATAAAATTCATTAGAATTAGGATTTTTTCTTTTATTATTTGAATTTTAGGAAATTAATTGCATGATTTTGTGTTTTATTTGCATTCTATGTATGCATTATTAATCGATATAATTTGTAAAAAATACAAAAATAGTACACTTGCATATAGGACCTCATTTCAGTATTTTTATTAGTCAATTAGAATTACAAAAATGGAAAAAAATAACAAAAATAGTCCTTTTTATATTTTTACCTTTAATTTCACTTTTTTGTTTAATTCTCCTTTTAAAAATTAGGATCTAGTTAATCTTAGGAAGTTTAATCAGTTTAATTTTAGATTTAAATCAGGTTTGTTGTTATTTTGTATCCAACAAAATCAAAACCAAAATAAAATAAATAATTTTGAATAAGAGGAATTGAAAAGAAAGGAAATAAAAGGATTGAAAAGCTGTATTATATAACTTGGGCCAAATTCAACACCAGCCCAAAACCCCTTCATAAAATTCGGCCATACCCACCATAGAAAACCCGGTCCAGCCCCGTGTTAATAAAACGATACCGTTTTGTTAAATGTTAATCCTGGACGTCGAGGATCTTTGATCCTACGGTCAGGAACTAGGTTAATTTTAGTATAAAAATGTCGGATAACCCTACCCCCTAGGTCGTCTCTCTCACTCTCCACTCTAATAAGAGAACTCCCTACCGGTTCCGCCCTAAACCGCCGCCAGAAATCGCCCCACGGCGACGGTGAAGCTCCAACAGTCCCCAAACTTACACCCCTACACCGTCTCAACCCCCTCATTACAAATCCAACCTTGTTTTCTTTCAAATCCCAACCAAACACCTCAAATACTTGAAACCCTAGCCGCCGTCGCCGCCGTACGCGGCGGCGATCACCTAAACCTGTCCAAATTAATACCCTTGAACCGCTCTCCTCTCCTCTTTCCAAACCCCTAAACCCCATTCCCCGAATCCTCACCAAACTCCTCAAATATCAAATCGAAAATCCGGCCTAAACCCTAAATCCTCCAAATCTCACCAAATTGACATCATATGACCTCCTCACTTCCCTCATATTGAATCCATCGTCAGTAGCATTCGAATCTCATCGGAGTTGTTCGAATTTTAAATCTGAGAAGCGGCAGGACTGTAGAAGTTATATCAGTGAGTTTTCTGTTCTTTTCTTTCTTCCTTGTTTGATTTTTTTTACGATTGATTCTGTTCTCATGATTTTGGATTTCTAGTTTAATTTTCGTTTTTGGTTGATTCTGCCTACATGATTTTTGATTTTTAGTTTAATTTTATTTTAATTTTTGACGTTGTTGGTTTGACTTAGTGGTTAGTTCTTTAATTTTTACTTTTATTGAGTAGTTTAGTTAAATTCAATTTTTTGTTTTCTGTCTAGTTTTCTTAGAACTAATTTCGATTCTGTGTGATTCATATTTGTGTATGTTTGACTCCAATGCATGATTGTGTATTTGACATGAATTATACTTTCGTTTCCATTTTTTACTTGTTAGTTAATGGTTAATTCACTGTTTTGACCATAGGATATTAGCGTTCATTAGAGTTAAAGTCCAATTTCAATTAATCAGATTAGTTAGTTCAAAATTTTAAACTCTGTTTGGTTATAGCTGGTTGATCTCCAGTTTAGTATTGACTAACTATGGTTGTTTGGTTAGTTAACAAGGCTAGGCTAGGTTAGTAAATTTCAGACTAGTAAAAGGGTAGTATAGGTAATTCAATGGAAGAAAATACTGCAAATAACTGATTTGGAGACCCCTAGAACATTTTAGATGGGGTTCCAATTAGAGTTTTAGTAACTTAGGGTAGTAACTTGGGAAACAAGCCAAAAATTTAGGGATTAATTAATAAAAACTGAAAATAAAAGAGAGGAAAAAGGGGTAAATAAAAATCTGAAACTTTTCCTCAATTTTGCCTATAAAAGGCAGTCCTCACTGCCTTATTTGACAAGTTTGACATCTGAAAATTCCCCCCAAGAGTTTCTACAAGTTTTGAATTTCAAATTCAAAAAAACAAAAATATGAGAGTAGAAAGTTCATCTAGATCTTAGAAAGCCTGGAAAACCAAAAAAAATAGTAGAAAATCTCATAAAAATACTATTTTTATTATATTTTGCCGAGTTCTTCATATTCAAAATAGTTTTTGAGTATTCAAGGGTGTCAAAATGAGTCGAATGTGGATTTGAAATCAAGTTTGAAGTCAATTGCATCTGCTTTCTTTTCCCTGGGTTTCTGATTGTTGACGAGTTGTGTTGCTGTTGATTTAGTTGCTGAATACTCACTATTGTTCCTGTGTATTTTCCCTGCTGTTTAACGCTGCTGATTCCACCTTGTTTCTTTATTCATTCAATTCCAGGTACACACCTTGAATTTGCTTTGACGTAGCTTTGAGTTGGAATTGAAATAAAAAATACTCACGCATTTGCCTCCAGATCTGTGCTCGTTTGGATCATCATATATCCATAGTTAGATAGATGCTAACTGATATGTACTTATCTAGTATAGTTTTGGTTTGTATTAACATAAACAATGGATTCTGGACTAATGCATTTTCATTTAACTCGTTTCATTGGATTAATGTCTGCTGTGATTAACATGTATAGCTGTAATCAGTTTATAGTACTAAATAATAGTATCAGTCAGGATTTGAAGGTCATAATAGTTGAACCTCCATCAGATTATACAATTGAACTGTTTTAGTAGATGTATTTGGCATTTACATTCATAATTAAATTTCTAAGTTCAGACAATGTTTCCAGTTTTGGCTCTTGGTGATAAATGAAGTTTAAACTATTGTTAACATTCAGAAACTCGACAGTAGCTAAGTAGATAAAGGAATATGAGCTTTAAAATAAAAAATCTAATCCGATTTGTTTAGATGTCGAGTTGTTCGTTTTTTTGGTTTTATTGAGATGATTTAGCTTAATGAGGCCTGAAATTTGATGGTATAAAGGCTTAAAAACAAAACTAGTATTTCAATATAGAGTCTACTGATATTCAAGTGAGTGTGCTAGGTCATCAAGCGAGTGGATTGCTTGTGCTAAATTCAGATTTAAGATTGGCATGCACTTATTTGGATAAATCTGGAAATAGTTCAGTTACTTGCAACTTATTAAGTTCAATTATTAAGTTTGGGCCTGGAGTTATCTGTACAAGGCCCAACGTGAGGCTGACTGAATTTGGTTTCTTCCTGGACTAAGTTCGAAGCCCCAAAAATGTTGAAGGCTCGGGTTCACACTAAATTTTTGAAATAATTTTGTAACACATATTTTGGGCCTTCCGAGTTAAGTAGAGAATTTGAATTAAGAGATTCTCCTCTTATTTGAATTTGGACTTGAACCAGAGGCCTGTATATTATTAATTAGGCTTTTAGAGACAACATTTAATAATCGTAGTTCTGCTAGGTTGACCTTTAAAATCAAAATGAGGTGCGCTGCGCCAAATAAAATGCATAACTTGCGTGGCCCTCTTTAAATTACTCCATTGAAAATATTTTAGAATTCGGGACGTGCCATTTAGCAATTTTCATGGCCTCCCGCAAAATTAATAATATGTTAGTCGCTTTAGGCGCATTCTTTAATAAATTTACCTTCCTAAATTCGGGTGTGCATTTCATGCAACCCAAATCCAAATTCCAAAATGCTGAATAAAATATGTCGAGGATCCGGGTGCATTTCATGTGACGTGATCCAAAAACATATTTTAAACGACGTTCAATTTCCTAAATTATTTTAATTAAAAGCGGTTAAATAATTTTAAAATTGCACTATAGGATAACATGTATTAAAAAGCAGATTTTAGCCAATTATAATAGTTTAAGCGACCGTGCTAGAACCACGGGATCCGAAGGTTCCTAACACCTTCCCTCGGGTCAACAGAATTCCTTATTTAGAATTTCTGGTTCACAGACTCCATTCGGGAAGTCGAACTTTTCCTCGATTTGGGATTCAAGATAAACTGGTGACTTGGGACACCAAAAGCCAAACCTATCTCAAGTGGCGACTCTAAAAATCAAATAAATAATCCCATTTTGAATAATGTCACTTTAAATGGAAAAACTCCCTTATACATTATCCTTCGGGGTAGGTGTGTAAAAAAGGAGGCGTGACACCTCCCTGCATAGGGAACTTCAATGCCTAATACAAGGTCGAGGGTACCACCCTCATGTTGTGAACGCACGACCTCCCGAATAGGGTGTTGTAACGCATGTCCCCTTTGATCACGTAGAAGTTCGTCTCTTGGGTCATCCCGACAGTGTTCACTAGTAGGGTTATCTTCCTTTTAGTTATTTTGCATGCCATGTTAAATCCGTTCAACATCCGGACTGTCGGCACTGTTTGGTCCTATAACCCCAATTGCTCTATGACCCTCGATTTGATGATCTTGACTGAGCTAACTGGATCAATCAACACGCGTTTAACTCGAGATTTATTAATAAGTATGGATATTTCCAATGCATCATTGTGAGATTGTATGATGCCCTCGATGTCCTCATTGCTGAACAAAATGGTTCCCTCCGGGACATAATCTCGGGTTCATTTTTCCCTTGTGAAAAATACTTTAGTACGCTTTATCATTGGTCCTTGGGGGAAAGTGACCCCTTAAATTATCATGTTAATGACGTGTTAAGGCTCCTCTTGTTCGGCCTGTTTGTTGGCGTCCCTGTTACTGAAGTGGTTTTTGGCCCAATCACTCATAATTCTCGGAGTTACTCCTATTGAACAATCGGGAAACTTCCTCTCTCTATTGTCAGCAATCCGCGGTCCTATGGCTATGAGTGCCATGATACTTTCACATCAAGATAGGATCTCTTTGGGTAGGGTCGGACTGCAATGGTCGAAATCACTTGGTTTCCTTGATGCGCCCGATAGCTGATACGATGATGGCAGCATCGATGTTGAAGTTATACTCTGATAATCTTGGTGCTTCCCTACCTTCGAGTGTCCTGTAGAAACAGACCTCAGCTATTGTGCCCTCGGTCACTTCTTATTTCGTTCATTGTGGTGTGATGCCCGAACTCGTTTCCCCTTCGATTCTCTCTATATGGTCGGTACCGACTCCGGATCGAACTTGGCTCATGATCGACGGCTCTCTTAGACTTGTCGTCAGCTCTGATGGGATAAATAGAACTAGAAGGGGCTCCGATTTGGCCGTCCTCGACTATAATATTTGACTGGTACCTGTTGTGGACGTCGGTCCAAGTTACCACTAGGTACTCTAACAAATTTTGTTTTAGTTGTTGTGAGGCCAAGGATCTTCGAGGGTTAAGTCATTGAGTAGATGCCTGAGCGACCCAATCATCTGCTACCGGAGGTAGGTCCATCCGTTCCATCTGGAACCTTGGCACGAACTCCCTGAGAATCTCGTTATCTCTTTATTTGACCGTGAAAAAACCCGATTTTCTGGTCTCGACCTTGATGGCCCCGACATTAAACTTCACAGAAGCATATGTAAAGAATATAAAACGAGTCAATGGAATTTGGGGGTAAGTTGTGATACCATATCATTGTTCCTTTTGACAAAGTCTCCCCGAACTTCTTCGGTGTTTACTCGATTTCATCATCTTCCAAGTTGTTTCATTTGATGGTGCATGTATAGGAGGTCACATGCTCATTCAAATTTGTGGTTCCATTATATTTTAGAATATCGATCTAACAATACCTCTTCGGGATCGGCTTTGGTAACGCGCTCGAAGGGAAAGACTTTTGGATAAACTTCTTGGAATCCGGTCCTCTCAATTTCGGGGGTGCTCCTGGGATTTGATTGACCCTGGAATTGTATGTGTTCCACCTTCTTGTTGTTGGCCTCAATTTTCTTATCACATGATTCCACCCGCATCGTCAATGCTTTTTATTTTTCATTATCCCGGGGTTAACCCCGGGCTCAACTTATCCGTTCTCTCGGGGTTTGTTCGTTTCTTCGGGTGCTCTCCCGGGATTGTTCGGGCTCGACCTTGCTAGGGGCGTGGCCTTGATTTTGTAGCTGTGCTATCCCCGCCTGTTGAGCCTGCAACATTTCAAAGATTAGCCGCAAGCTTACTCCGTCACCTTCGCCTTCGGGCGGTTCTCGAGTTGTTGGTCGGGGTCCTCCGATAATGCTATTTTCGGGATCAGTTGGCAGATTGACGTTGATAGCCACATGCGAGTTGGCATTGATCGGAATGGCAACTGGGACTCCATTGGGATCAACATGATGCACCTCATTGCTAGGTACCAGATTATTATTTTTGCCATGATAGCCAGATTCATGTCAATATTTAAGTGAGCAGACTGAGAATTTGACATTTGTAAGCTGGCCTGCATTTAAGACTTTAAAAAAGAAGCGTAACATAGAGTGTGTTATGGAGATTTATATTAAACCACCACTATATCCTTGGCCCTACGGTGAGGCCAAACTGTTTATCCTTAAAATGGATAACAATTAAATATGTACGTAGTTTTATGGATATGTGGATTGGTTCAACACAAATAATCCAGAATATTAGAAAAACGAGTTAAAGACAAAATGAATGATCAAACCAATTGTAATATCAAGGCCCATCTCGAACTTAGATTTGAACAGTAGTTTTGCCTTCGAACGGACCCTTAGTTCGAAGCCAATTATGAATGAAAAACAAACAGTAACGCCAGAACTTTTCAATAGCTAAAAAGCAGAAAAGTGAATTTATATTGCCTTGATTCGCGTGTTACAATGTTTGTTATCAAAGAAAAGCTTCCCTTTTATATAGTAGGAGAGTTTCATCCCTAGTACAAATCTAAAAAAGGTAAAAATCTTCCTTTCTCATTAGCTACTGATTCGTAACAGGCATCGAGCGAGATTCGCGCCGTGATATCCAGTTGGTTGCGGATATCACGGCCCTCTATCCCTCGTGTGTAACCGTTCATTGTGTTTCCCGAAGTCTCGGGACTCGTTTTGGGTCTGGGGAGCGTTTCTTTATCACGCCCAACGATGAGCACATTGTTCACCTTTCATGGGACTAAGTACGAAAGACTCCCAGTCTCGATTTCAACCTCGTGTGTCCGTGCCCTTCTCCCGTCTTTGCCTCCGGGAAATTGGAATATGCATTGTCCCTGATATTACCCGTATACTCCCATAAAATAGGAAAAAGAATACACAACAATCCACATTAGTTCTCTTTATACATAGAGAGGGTGGGAATTCTACCTAATTAGCCACTCCATGCATGCATATTCATGTAGTTAACATTTGCAAATTATTAGTTACAGTAAAACGAACCAAATATGCTATGAAACCAAATGACTCTACAATTGATGACCACTAACAGTAGATTAACTCTATTAAACGTCATAACTTTAATTCGTAGTTTGATAATGTGGACATACATTTCTACTGCATCATTTCAAGATTTTCAAGCCGAATTCAGTACCTATGAAATACTTGGGAATATTGAAACCCATTAGTCCACATTATAGTTTCAGCATCTCAAGGTTACTTCTCTCTCATTTAATTTGTACTGTAGTATTACAAGTACAAATCTAATAGTCGTAGTTACATTACTATCCAGTTAAACTTGCCAATACGGCGAAGATTTGAATTTCCATCCTTCTTTTCTTTTCTTTTATGTTTTACAATTTGCTCTTCGCCAAAACATTGACTTCCCTCTAAATTAGGCACTATTTCCATTTAAACACTTTCAAATCAATCTATTGAACGTCTTACCTAGCCGAAAATGTGACCGTTAAACACAATCAGTTAAAAAACCAAATCGCAATTGACCCGGCAATGAAACTCGCTTTCCACTGTGTCCACCCAAATATAATACGAATGTCGGATTCTTATTAAGCTATTATAACTGTATAGTTGTCTTTCTAGGCTCTTGCCATTGTTTTATGATGTCATACAACAATAATACGAAAAATAAAATTGCAATATTATAAAGAAAAAGTAAGATACGAGTTAAAATTATTATATAAAAAGATAGGATAAAGGATAAGATAAAATTATTTAACAATAAGGGCAAGATGAGAGAAAAATAAGATAACGACGCGACCACACCCAATCGGTTATTCCATAAAGTGGCACCTTTCACGTTAAGTAACGACGGAGTTAATAATACAATACAATATAATTTAAGTAACAATTAAAACAAGCATTGTATCTTACATAACAATACAATACAATAGAACACAAGGGGTAACAACCATCAAACAAAACAATTAATGAATGAATAGTATGTGAAGAAAAGCCAAAATTTGCCCCTTTGGACAAATATTTTACGTTGAAGCAGGAGAAAAATATATGAAGTTAAATATGAAATAAAAATCATCCCCTCTTTTCTAGGAGTTGAGGCAGGTGACGAATTCTCTATCAGTTCATGGCTAGTTGCATCATTGAAACAGTTATCACAAAGTTTTGACAAAAAAAAAAGAAACAGATCCATATGGAACTCTCTTTTTTTTTTTTTTTTTTTTGGGAATTTGTCCGTCATATTATGGTGATCAGAAATAATGAACCAGGAAGGATACACTTCCAGAATTGCATGGAAATTGAACATAGGATGGTCGCGGTGGGCGTGTATGAACTACTTTGTAGTGTATTCCAACTTCCAAGAATGACTACATGTAAGTTTTTGGTACTCGAAAATAACTCGAGTAATTATACACTTTACTAGCTACAAATGAGTATCAGCAACATAAAGTAATTAGAGAAAATGACCACAAAGTAAGAGACCACCTGAACTAATTCTATTTCGTTCTCTGTACCTTTCAAACAATAGCTCTTCACTTTGTTGAAGTCTGTTATATTCAGCCATATCAAATCCTGAACTTTGGCAACTTTCAAGTTCTCCGGATACGTCTCCACCATCTTCAACTGTATAGATTGTTCTATTCTTCGGTTGACTATGCACAATTGCTGGGCTCCAACTCCCATGGCTGCTGACGGAATAACTACTATCATTCTGAGGGGAGGTGACGTCCTACAAGAAGGTAATTTGGAGCCAAGTTACAATAGATGTCATAGGGGAAGAGAATGGCATTTACTACTTCTATATATGTATAAACTATATGGCTACCACGCTACTAAAGTGAATGCGTAAACTTAAATGGCACGGCCGCAAAAGTAACTTCAAGCAATTTGTGTTAAACAAAGGAATTTGTTTATTGTCTAGCATTTTTGGATGGAAAGGCTCCCAGGTTTTGTCTGTGAAGAAGTATTAGCAAGATAAATCTCCAAATAGGCTAAATGATGGTACTTCCTCACCCGGACCAGAGTGAGTCAACATCTTCCTAGTTTGACCACTTAAAGCCAACCAAAAAAACTAATTCCAAAAAGATATCCAATCATCTGGCAAATATAGCTAAAGGCAGCACCTAATTTCTTGCTAGTACGGCATACCAAAGGAAGCACCTTTTTTTCTTCTTTTTGATTAAGTAAGACAATTGCATTAAAGGCATCAAGAAGATGCAAGGAGTACAAAAGAGAGAGAAACATAAAGGCATAGTCAGCTCTACAGCCAAAAACTAGGCTAAAGCTAAGGATCTGACGAAATTCAATAAATTAATAGGGCAATTAACAGGAACTTAAGTTCTGCCAACTATATTACTATAAAAGACACCTATCCTTACGTGCATATGTAAGAGTTGATATCCCATCACAACACAAGCATACCAGATCAAAACAAAGTATCAGTTTACCTGTCTTGCATCACATATTGACGTTTTCCTACTAACAGGAGTTTGCTCTTCATTCTTGGGAGTGAAAGAACTATCATTGCTTGTCTCCCACTGCAACCAAGGCAGGATAACCCCATCAGATCCAACAGGATCACAATCAGCTCCTGCGGTACTTTGGTTAACTGCTTCCCCATAAGTAAAACTGTCCTTTGGCTTAGCTATTCCTCCTAATGTTGAACTTGCATCACTTCTTTCTCCATCAAAAGAAGAAAAATCTGTATCCTCTATATTTGCAATGAAATCCTCAAAAAACTTCTCTGCCTCCTCATTCAATTGTTTTGATGTCCTGTTTCTGTCATTGCTTCTCTGGAAAATTGTAAAAAGCTTGTAATAAAGGATCTACTATAGAGGTGACTAACAGCTAATCAAGAAAGTTGGAAATTGCCGTTCAACTAAGAAAAAGGAGAGACCTTCCTACGTGGTTGTTTCTGCCCAACAGCAGAATTTTTTGTATCAGGAAGTTCTTTGACAATCTGCTGATCCCTACCTCTGTGGTCTTCCTGCAGAATTTCATCGAGCAGGTCTTGATTACACTTCTACAACTTTAATTTTAAAGAAAGTTGAGGAATTAAATTTCCACGGATTAAATCGCATAACATAGTGAGTTCCAAAGAAGAATTAGAACAGTGTGCAAAAGGAGGCAGAATATTAAACTAGAAGAAAGACCTCATAACATAGTGACCCCTGTGTGACAAGACGGGAAAATGTAAGCATGGAGAAAACTTACTTGCTCCAATTTTGTTACATGATTCTTTCTGGCCACATGACCTGACTTAGCGCTGCTAGTTTTCTTCCCCATGGTCTGCATGAGTAAACATCAAATGGTTAGCAAGCTCATTAACTATGCGGAAGTAAATTTTTCTTATTTCATGGAACAATTAAATCACACACCTGTTCAAGTTCAGTTTTGATTTCTTCAACAGCATGCCTGAGTTCTTTTCTCATTGCTTCATACAGTTCACCATTCACAACATTCCCATTTGGATGCTCACCCTGAAAAACAATAACATTTTTTAAAAAAAAAACGATAAAGCACAAAAAAAGTCTGTGTGCTACTTCGACAGATAAACAAAATAAACCTTTTTCTGTGCATAAACTGCTCGAATGGTTTTCTCGATGCCATTTTTACAGGTAAGAGCATCCTTCATGTCATCGTCAGTCAAGGCAGAAGAGTGACTCTAATATGAATGATGAAGTACATAATTAGTAACATTGCCAAAAGGCATGTAGTGACACACAAAAATCAAAACATTATTGGAGCAAAGGGCAACAGCAACTGAGAAATGATACATTAAGCTAATAAGTTCCCTACTATTCAAAGATAAGCAAATATAAATGGTTGCGGCTTACAGAGTAGCCATCATGCAACTGTGACATGTCTTTTTGGCTAAAAGACCTCCTTAATTGTGTATTATTTACAGCTGTTGGTTTCAGTGATGAAGGGAAGTCATTGAGCCTGATGCTCTGATTCTTCTTGATGTCAATTTGGCTGCTGGAATTTCGAAAATGATCTGCATCACTCTGTCATACAACAAAGAAAATTGTTGATCAAAAAGTGTCACCACTAAAAATTTTATTTGCTGATACCTTTAGTTTTCTCTTATTTCTTCTTTTTAAACAGTGATCTTAAGAACTCATAGATAATAGTTAAACAACCCAAAGCTTTCTAGACATACACCGATAGAAAATGTAGATGTGCCAGAAGTTGTATGTTGCACTAGTCTGTTTTCAATCAGAATTAAAATTACCATAACCTATTGTGGTAGGTCCAACCACTGTTTGGAGATAAATACCTTCTTTTTTTTTCTTTTTTTTTTGATGACCGAGAAATCCGTCTGGGGCCGATCCTTTGGACCAACCGCAGCCCTCGAAACTCGGTGGATAATGGGCCCGCCCCTCTACCCTTCTCCACTTAAATACTACGCTTTACTTTGTATGGCATGGGGGCTTGAACCTGTGGCCTAAGACACAAATCCACCACCCTTTGCCACTTGAGCTAGGCCCTGGGGGCAGATAAAGACCTTCTTTAATAAAGAAAGAACTAGGACATTTAAGCTTGAGGCGAGCTTTGTCACTGAATTAATTGTGTCACAGTCAGCTTGTCCTCAAAATTAAGCAAAGCTTGCATTGTAAGAACTGAAACTATTAAAGATGGAGGACATCATCAAATAGTACAAAACTTGAAGCCTAAGAGAATTTGTTACAAGTCCGCAGTATAAGACAAAAAATGGGAAATGTTACACACCACATATAGTCCCCTTTATTCTCTTGCAATCCAATGCAAGAATTATACCACTCTCAGCAATCATGTATATAATAGCAATCCAATTTCAACACTTAAAACCACTGAAAATCCCCCTTATTCTTTTGGATAATAAAACTGATCCTAACACTAAGTCACTGATAATTCACCGAACAGCACTTACATCAGAAGAAACAGCACTATAATAGAGTAAGTAGGGAAAACATTTTTTTATGACGGTGATAGTCAGGCCAGATTGCGCGCATGTCTGACTAATCCGCCGGCTACCTCTCGCCGGCACTTGTACGGGTAACGCAGTCCATCAAGACGTAACAGATTAAAAGTAATCTCTTAAATTTTTTGTCTCTATTGGAAATCCAGTTAACAAGAAAAACACTTTTAGTACAGAATGTAACAGAATACCATTCGATAGATGCACCACAAAGGTAATGTGTTGCTAGAAACAAACATTTATTATTTTGTTTTCAGCTATTTCTACCTTCTAAAGCATTTGGGATTCAAACATCTTAACTGAAGATATCACGAGTTCAGAAGAAAACATTACCCTTACAAATTATTACACACCCTAAGTTACATACACATGCTGAGATTTAGGATAACACTACTAAAGAAGTTTAAGGGGGTAGCCGTACCTTTGAAGAAATCTCTGCATAAAATAGGCTAATAGCATACAAATATAGACATAGTAAATGAAGGCACACCTCCTCAATTTAATTTTTCTTTATTTTTTACGTGCAGTAAAAACATTCATTTGATAGTTTCTTGTTATAGGATTTCATGCACGGTTTCTCTTTGATGATACAGGGAAGTTATACATTTAAAGAATTCATATTTTGATAAAGACAAGGCTACTTTATCATTAAATGAACATGAGTGACAAACCCAATCAACACAGTTTTGGTGAAAAAGGACACTTCCTGCTTGGATGCCATGACCAATTAGGTTTCAGTGTACTTATGTGTTTATAACTTTGTATATTACATTTTCTTTATTCTGATAATCTGATCAGTAAAAGATGATTTGTATAATACTTAGTCCGTTTGAGTTAAATTCAATGTCATCCCTCCCTCCCCCTTCCCCGCCACACAAACTAAAAAGGGGGAAGAGAAGTGAAAGACTTCCATATAAATAGCTTTTACGAGTTTTTCAAGTTATCACTCACAAAACATCAACTTGGTTTTCCTGTCCAATAGTTCAACTTCCAATTACCCTTTTTCAACATCAAATACTACTTTTTTAAATCTCAACCAAATCATGTCCAAACGCCTAGGGAATGCTCCTAGTTTAGCATTCTCTTTGGTGAAATTGCTTGAACAACTCCAACAGTTGTAGAGGTATGTTCCAGTGCTACTCCCTAATCAAAGTTCTGGAATAGACAAAAAGCAAAGGAAAGGGCAGAAAAATTTCACCTCAGAGTCACTAATCTGATAACGAACAGCAGAAACCGACCTCCTCCTCGAACTGGCATCTGAAGTAGCTACGTTACTCCGGGAACGATCAGCAGCAACGCTTTTCCGATCAGCAGAAGAGGTCTTCGAACCCTGCCTCGACACTGACCGACCACGCCTCCTCGACGACGCCGTTTCGCTCGCCCAATGCCCAATCTCCGACGTACGCCTTCCTGACCGGCCACCGTCACGGCCACTGTTTTCTCTCTCCTCCTCCTGAGAGAATAATTCTATTGCCAGATCATCAAGGCTAATTTCAGGAACTCCTGATCCTCTACTCGTATTAACGAACTTCCCACGCGGAGCAGCATTGTAGCCTAAGTCAGCCTGCGCAGGCTCCTCATAGCGCCGAGGCCCGTGGGAGAATCGGCTCAGACTTCTAGAACGACGATGAGCTTTGTTACTAGAGGAGCCGGAGGAGTCGTCGGCTCCAGCGGGACTTCCACCTACGGTGGTTCTCCGAGTAGTGGATTTGAACGCCGATGACGCCATCAGTGAAGAACCATTCAAAAACGATTATGATTGAAAATAATCAAATATCAATTGTTTATAGTGGAGCGTGTTACCCGTGTACCTAATTAAATGTATTTAATGAGAGAGAAAACAATGGAGCTAGGGTTTGAACTTGAGGATTGAGGTGTAAGAGGATTTTCTGAGAATGAACTTAAATGGAGTTTTGATGAAACAGCTAAGAGAGAGAGAAGTATATGATTGAGAAGAATGAAGAAGAAGATTTGGCGGAGGTATCGAAATTGGAGAAAATTTGAAATGATACAGTTGAATGACTTTATTAGTCTACAGTCCACACTAAAATATTCAATCAAATGTCATAATTAATTTATTAATTCACAATAATGCGACCAATAATTAACAATAATTAATAGACGGAAAACATGAAAATGAGAAATATATGAGAATCTCGCAATTAATCGAATTGCAATAATAAAATATTATCCCAAGCTTTTACACCTTCAATTGTAATCTCAGATTTTAATGTGATATTTGACCAACAAATGTAGAGCTATGACCAAGAAATATTCCTTGATTATATAGTTAGATCCATTAGTCTTTTGGTATTAAACAAATGCTACTTTAAACCAGATTTTGGGGGTGAGGGAAGGAGAGGGAAATCTAAAACCAACCGTAAAGAACAGTTCTGGTCCAGCTGAGAAATATCATTATTCTCCATTTTCAAATTTGAAATTGAAATGAAGCATTCAATTTATTTATTTATTCAATTGTTCTTGTCCAATAGAAGTATGGTACTCTCCATTTTGAAATTCGAAATTAATTGAACCTTGCTTCCTCAAATTATTTGGAGAAATTTTTTCAACTTTTCTTGCATTAGAGCATGTTTGAAAAGTCACATAGAAATAGGATTTGGGTGTAATCGGAAATGTGTAATTACACTATCCAATTCTCAAGGGATATGTGAATTGGTAGTAATTATATTGTAAAATTATAAGATTACTTTTTAATTTCTTTCCTTTTTATTTTTATTTTAATTTATTTTCCTTATAACTTTTTATTTTTATTATTGTAATTTTTTAAATTTTTTTACTTTTTAATTTGTTTTAATTTTATTATATATTTTTTTGTACATTATTTATCTTTTATTTCTCTACCTCTATTGTGATTCTGTGTAATTGCTCGTATATTTTATTCTTATTTATTTTATTTTCTTCATTTAGCGTAACTGCGTTATTCTTGTAGTTTTTGAAATTACACCTCCTAATATTGTGAGTCATTAACAAATTTGACATATAATAAGCGATGCCATTAAAGTAGATTTTTTTTGTTGAATGATGTTATAAACTTATTATGTTTCCTAATATTAATAGCATGTTTAGCCAAGTTTCTTTTTGGCCAAAATTGTTTTTTTTTTTTTTTTTGCCAAAAGCACTTTTGACCAAAAATTGAGGTGCTTGGCCAAGCTTTTGGAAGGAAAAAAAGTGCTTTTGAGGAGAAACAGAAGCAGTTTTGGAGAAGCAGAAAAAAGTAGCTTCTCTCCAAAAGCACTTTTTTGAGAAGCACTTTTGAGAAAAATACACTTAGAAGCAGTTTTTTAAAGCTTGGTCAAACACTAATTGTTGTTCAGAAGTATTTTTCAAACTAATTAGCCAAATACAAACTATTTCTCATCAAAAATACTTTTGAGAAAAGCACTTCTCAAAATAAGGTGATTTTTGCAGTTTGGCCAAACGGGCTATAAGTTGTATTGGAATTTATTTTTATTATGTTGGAATTTGACGTATGTATAAGAATTTTTTTTTGGGGATTTTGAACTTGGGTTATATTTATGGTTCCGATTTACGTTTCAGTAGAATTGGCTTATTATTTCACATTGCATATTGTCCATTGATAACTAGTGATTTTGATACATTTTATACTCCTTCTTGCTTATGTTTTGATTAAAAATTTGTACAGAATAGTGCCAAAAGGCTCACAAGTTGTGCTTGATTGCAGGTTTGATCAACAAAGTGACAAGATGTCAAAGATCAGCTCAAAAGGAGTAAAACTTGCACAAGTAGCAAGACAAGACAAAGCTCAGGCAGAACAATCCCAATGCGGCCGCACACCATTCTGTGCCGCACAAGTAGATTCAGAGAGGTTGGTTTCCAGGCAAAGAGGCAGTGAGGCCGCACTGGGTTTTGTGCGGTCCGCATTTGACTGTGAGCGGTCCGCAGAGCCAAGAATCAGAGAATTGCCAAGTTGGAGTTTTCAAGCCAATGTGGCCCGCGCTCCATTTTATGCGGCCACAGTCCATTCTCTGCGGTCCGCAGTGCCTGAATTCAGAGAGATGTTGATTTCAAGTTTTGAGCCCTAGTGCGGCCGCACACCATTTTGTGCGGTCCGCACTAACCCCGCAGGGGTATTTTTGTCCAGAATTTTCAGCTTAGTATAAATAGCTTCTTTTCCATTTTTAGGTCAAACAGATAGATTTAGCTGGTAGCTGCGCTCGTGACTTCGGTTTTCTTAGCTATTTTGGGAAATTTTATCTTCATTTTAACATTGAATCTTCTAGTTTATCTTAGCAATTAATTAATATGAGTTGCTTTTCATCTATTTCTTTGTTTCTCTCTCCAAATATGAGTAGCTAGACCCATAAGCTAGGGTTGTGGCTCAACCCTAGTGTGGGTAATTGATGGGTCTTGTATTTTAGGGCTAGATTGACTATGGGTGTTTGATATTTGGATAAATTGTATGTTTAATTGCTGAATTAGTGGTTGCAAACACTAGTTTGTGTTTAGTTGACTTGGGCTCTTCTTTAGAAAGAGAGCCTAAATCTTCGAAATTGGTCCAACAAGGAATTGGGGCGTACTCAAGAGATTGATAGCCCCAATTAAAGGGTTAAACCTCGAGAGAGTAATACCCGACTTGAACCCTAGTTGCTTGTGCAAATTTGCATGCCCAACTGGTCTTGAGAAAGTCAATTTGGGCAAAATCACTCGAACCACCGAGAGGTGTAGAGTGGGTAAAGTCGTGCAACAGTTATATCATACTCCCCAAATATGTCAAATGTGCCTTAGACTCGAGTACCCGTCAATTGACCACCTAGGCAGAAGTTACTACCCTAGTGCCTTTTAACCATTTGAACAACCAGTATTATCTCATTCTTAGCTTATTCTAGTTTAAATTAGCATAGTAGTTGATAAAATTAGAAGTTAAACAAAAACCCAAAAAATGATTAGAAGTGTAATTTGGAACACATACGCAACTCTACACTAGATAGATACTCGATTCGAAATTCTAGCTCTCTGTGGATAGTGATCCCGACCTTAAATCGAGTAAAAGCTGCTCTGACCCTCTCTCGCTACTTAATTTGTAGTGCTTAGTAGGCCAGGATCACTTTTTGGCGTCGTTGCCGGGGAGCTAACGATTTTGGCTATCTATCTAGATAGATTTGTGTTTTGTTCTTCTTTCCTTCTTTGTTACTAATTTATGTGTGTCAATACTTCAGGTACAAATATGGCATTAAATACTAATGACCCTCTTGGAAATGTGATTGCAGGGGAAGAGGTAGATGACAATGGAGATGAAAAGGTGCCTCTTGTACCTCAGGGACAATGTAGAGGCCGCCAATCCAATGCAAATGACAATATTCTAGACCCTCCTCCGCCACCTCCAAGAGTGGCTTCTAGAGTTCTTCCCAACCAAGGCTATGCGAGTGCAATTGTTCTGCCCCGGATCCGGGCGTGCAATTTTCAAATAACCAACGTGATGCTGACATTGTTGGAGCAGCGTGGGTACTTCACGGGTGCTCCCACTCAGAATGCTTACAAACATCTTAAGGGGTTCGTAGATACCTGTTGGGGGAGCAAGCAAACCAATGTGTCTGATGATGCACTTCGATTGAGGATTTTCCCATTCTCACTTAGGGGGAAAGCATTGGATTATCTTGAGCGACTTCCTAACCATTCTATCATAACTTGGGATGAGTTGGCAGATAAGTTCATTGCCAAATTTTTCTCACCAGGGCACATGGCAGCACTACGGGATGAGATCTTAGCCTTCAAGCAGGAGCCCATCGAACCATTGTATGAGATTTGGGAGAGATATAGAACTATAGTGAAGGAATGCCCCAACAATGATATGACAGAGGCAATGATACAATAAACCTTCTATCGGGGTATCAATACAATGAATCAATGCATTGTGAATCAATTGGCTGTGGGTAATTTCATGAAGTTGCTTTATGATGAAGCTTGTGCTATTCTTGATGAAATGGATGACACATCCTCCGTTTGGAAAAGTAGAGCCAATGTGCCACAGGGTGACCCCACGATCACTCATTTGCATAAAGAACTACATGACCATGGACAGGCTATAGCATAACTTACAATAACAATGAACCAATTAGCAAAGGCGTAGTTGCAACAAGTTCAGAATCCTCGCCAAGTAAATGCCATGGAGGGTGTTAACATGCTTGTGAACAATAGAAGACAGAGAGGCCAACAGAACCAAGGGAATTCGGATCAATTTGACAATGATTATGGTGGATTCCAAGATGATTGTTATGATGACAGAACGAAGAGGTGAAATATGTGAATAATTACCAAGGCCAAAGAGGCAGTTCTTCCAACCAACAACAACAATGGCGATCCTAGAGCAATTGGGGTAACCAACAACAAGACAACAGTAATTGAAATAATCAACAACAAGGGAACAACAATTGGGGAAATCAAAATAACAACCGGAATAATCAGGGAAACTGGGGCACCAACAACAATTAGGGTGGAAACAACAACAACCAAGGTGGATGGAACAATAACCAAGGAAATCAGGGGCAAGGCTTTCAAAGGCCCACAATGTACCAAAAATCGAGCAATCCACCACCTTTTCCATCCCAGGGTCCTAGTTCATCCAACAATGAAATGGGTAGAATTGAAATAATGTTTGAACAGATTATGAAAAAGAATGCAGACTCTGATGCGCAATTGGCTTCTCACAATACTTCATTTAGGAATTTGGAGGTCCAGCTAGGCCAAATCTCACAGTCTTTGAATACTCGCTCTAAGAGGGCTCTACCGAGTGATATGGTAGTGAACCGGAAGGGTGGGAACAATCATGTTATGGCGGTAACTACAAGGAGTGGAAGAGGCGGTGATATGAATGCCTCCAAACAAAAGCAAGTTTTGGGTGATGAAGTTGAGTTGCAAGAAGATGAAGTTCCTTTGGTGGTTGAGAATGTGGTTGATGAGAATGTGAATTAAGAAGTGAGGATTGTTATTCAAGATGTCGAGGTAGAAACGCAAAATGATGTGAACTCGTCTAGGGAACACGTAATAGACATGCCGGAGCCGGTTTTGCCAAAAGCCAAGGCACCCATGCCTAGGGCTCCTCCACCTTATCCTCAAAGGCTAGCCAAGCAGAAAAATAAGAATCAGTTTAAAAAGTTCATTGACATGATGAAGATCCTATCTATCAATGTGCCTTTGGTGGAGGCTTTGGAGCAAATTCCTGGCTATGCTAAATTCATGAAAGATTTGGTTACAAAGAAAAGATCCATGGACTGTGAAACTATCAAGATGACCCACCAAGTTAGTGCTATAGTACATTCAATGGATCCGAAGTTGGAGGATCCCGGTGCTTTCACAATCCCTTGAACTATTGGGAGTGCAGACTTTGCTAAAGCTTTGTGTGACCTAGGGGGTAGTATAAATTTGATGCCCTACTCAATTTTCAAGACTTTGGGTATTGGGCCACCAAGGACAACTTCCATGAGATTGCAAATGGTGGATAGATCATTAAAGCGACCATTGGGTATAGTTGATGATGTGCTTATCCGGGTGGACAAATTTGGGTTCGGACGCGTGCCACAGAAGCCAATAATGGACCCGTCCGCGGTACCATGGAATTATCAACGGACGTTGGTTACATACAAAGGCAAGGAAATCACAGGAGAACTTCCGGGAAATACTTATGTTGGAAAATATTCAGATATACAAGAAGTGAACAATGCCACACGGAAGCGCTTCCCACCCAAGAAGCCCGTAAGCGCCGAAGAAGCAGAGGCTTTCTTCCAAAAAATGAAGATGCCTAATTTTGAAGTGGTGGATCAGTTGCGCAAGTACCCTGAACAGGTGTCTATGCTATCTTTGCTAATGAGGTCTGCCGAGCATCAGAAGATCCTGCTGAAAACCTTGAATGAAGCGTATGTGCCGGCTGAGACTTCAGTCGAACAACTCGAAAGGATGACGGAAAGGTTCTTTGTGGTTAATCAAATTTCTTTTAGTAAGAACTATTTGCCTCCGGAGGGAGCGGCTCACAACAAGGCCTTACATCTGACAGTCAAGTGTGAAGACTACTACGTCACACGAGTAATGTTAGATGGGGGTTCGGGTGTTGACATTTGCTCGCTCTCCACGTTGCAGAGAATGGAAATTGGGACCGGAAGGATTCGCCCCAATAATGTCTGTGTAAGAGCCTTTGATGGCATCAAGAGGGATACCCTCGGAGAAATAGACCTGATATTGACTATCGGGCCAGTGGATTTTGAAATAACTTTCCAGGTGCTGGATATGGACACGTCTTACAACTTTCTCCTCGGAAGACCTTGGGTTCATGCTGCAGGGGCTGTACCCTCCACTCTTCACCAAATGGTGAAGTTTGAATATGAAGATCAGGAAATTGTGGTCCACGGAGAAGACGAACAGTCTATTTATCGGGTCCCATCCATCCCATGTCTCGAAGCAAGAGAGGGAAGTGAGCACATAGTTTATCAAGCTTTCGAAGTTATATTGGCAGAGCAATATGAAGAAGGGAGCCCTTGCCCCCAAACTTTCTTGTCCAACGCCTCAATCATGGTTGCTAAAGAAATGATCCGACGGGGATTCAAACCGGGAAAAGGACTTGGAAAATCACTACAAGGAATAGCTGAACCTATCACCCTGCCTTCAACTGAGAAATTCTTTGGGATAGGCTTCCACCCCATCCTATATGATGAAAAGTGGGGGAATAAGAGAAAGAATGAGGGATGGGATTTACCTCAACCACTGCCACACTTGTACGAGACCTTCGTTAGCCCAAGGTAGATGAAGCAGAAGAAGATGAGGCTTTTACAGCCGAAGATATTGAGGAAATATGTGGGGCAATGAGAGAAATGCTTTACGAAACCCACATGGTTCAGCTAGGAGAAGGCACAAGCACCGCTGAGGTGCTATACATGGGGCCAAATTCTAAGCTTCAAAATTGGAAGGCTACACCGTTCCCAGTCAGGCGGGAGTCCGGGTAGACTTGTCCTGCCACCTTTCTTGTATCACGAGTTATCCCAGGGTGTAACTCGGATGTTTTCTTTAGTTTCCTGCTTTTAATTTCCTGAAATGTAAACCCTGTTATTTTCCCAAATTCCAAGGAATAAAATCAGTATTTCATCATGTTATTTTTCTTTATCTTTTTCTGATTTTTGCTATTTTTTCTTTTATCTTTTCTTTTCAGTTATAATAATGAGGCTTTAAATAACATGACATGCTTGCAAACTTCACGCCCATATTCAAACACGATGTCTAATTGTGAAATAATGAACCAAGAATCAGAATATGATGAAGAAGAGGCTTTTAGGGAAATAAATCGAGAACTGGAACACTTTGAGAATAAACCCAAGCCGAATTTGAATGACACTGAACCAGTTAATTTGGGAACTTCTGAAGAAATTCGAGAGACCAAAATAAGCATTCACACAAATGAGAAAACACGGGATGCAATAATTCAACTCTTATTTGAGTTTAAAGATGTATTNTACCCTGATTGTCCCCCAGTTCAACAGAAACAGAGGAAGTTCAAGACTGATATCAGTGATAAGATCAAAGAAGAAATCACAAAACAATTGAAAACAGGGGTAATTCGGGTGGTCCAGTATATTACGTGGCTGGCTAATGTAGTTCCTGTGCCGAAGAAAGATGGGAAGACTCGGGTGTGTGTGGATTACCGAGATTTGAATAGGGCGAGTCCCAAAGATAACTTCCCCTTGTCCAACATCCACATCCTTGTTGATAACTGTTCCAAACATGAGATACAGTCCTTCGTGGATTGTTACGCAGGATATCACCAGGTGTTGATGGATGAGGAAGATGCCG
>MU673487.1:142539-170911 GCA_026770625.1 Nicotiana glauca | reverse complement strand
AGCTGTAAACTAAAACGCTAAGGTTGTAAACAATGATGAGAAAAAGCTAAGGTAAAGATTTCCCCTATTGATGGAATCCCTTCTGTTTATGCTTCATACAAATTTACCAACACATCTCTATCAATCATGAACACTCTTTTTACCGTAAATCTCTCCCGTGTAATCACAGTAATATACTATTGCACTCTCCCGAGATACACTAGCTAGCTTTAATTAACACAGTTCACTTAAGATTGCACCCAAGGCTTCGTTATCCCTAATCCCACCTTTAAACCCACAGTTATAGATTCCTCTTATAATTTAGGAGTGATGTTATTCAACAAAACCTAAATATGCACTTTTTCCGAGTTATGCACACTAAATAGGCACAGCTAATTAAGGATCCTGTCAATTAACTACAACAAACACGAAGTTGAACAAATAGAGATTTAACTAGCAATTTGTATTCACATAAACAAGAAGTTCATCCCCCAATAGGTTCCATCAAAACCTTAGACAAGGGATTTAGCTACTCATGGCTATGGGTAAACAAACTAAGATAAGATTCATCATAAACTAGCAATAAAAATCAAAGAAAAGAAGAAAGATTTTTTGGGTGATCTCTCATAATTGTTTTTCTTGCCAAGATACTCTAAAAATCAATGCATGCCTCCTTTAGGCGAAGTCTAATATTTAAAATAGGGTTTTGGGATAAAAATCCCGTCTTTTACACTTTAGTTCTCGAAATTTACTGTGCCTGCCGCGGTTCTGCTGTGGTCGCGGTGGAACCGCGGCCAATGACGCTCTCTGAATCTCAAAACTTCTGCAGCTATCTTCCACCGCGGTTCTGCCGAGGTCGCGGTAGAACCGCGGCCAAACATATTCTCTGAAATTTTAGGGCTGGCAGGCGTGATTCCATTGGGAATTTACATAGTTGGCCTCTTTTTTTCTCCATTTTTGACTCCAAAACTGCTCCCTATCCTTCCTTGGACATATATCACCTGCAAATCATGAAAAGTACTAATAAGAGCATTTTGTTATCACTTCTATCATCAAAACTACACAAGAAGGTGATTATTTAAGGCGTGATTATAGTCAAATTCACATATTATCAGGAGTCTTTTCAAATCTTCATGGAGTCTTACTCACCTTGCGATAACCCTTCTTTACCAAGGATAATTGAATTCCTTACTCACGAGGGTGACACCTAGTGTAACTTTAATACTTAGTCCCTTAAGCTTAACTTTTCTTACAGTGCTCGCTTTAGGAAGCATATTCCTGAATGACCTTTAAAGGTTATTCTTTTGTTGTCCATCCTATTATCATAAGAATATAATGTTTGAAATTCTCTTGATGCCGACTATTATCAAATCATTCGGTCCCTAATTCATGTTCAGCTTATCTTGTTCACTAGCCCATACTGATTTCTATTATTCCGAGGGTCTAACTTTTCCTTCTGGTAATCACGTTGGTGTCACCAACTCATTTTTTTGAAATGGGGATATAACTTTATGGCGTATACTCTTTTATTGCCTTAAGGCATGTCGCCTCTTATCTTTTCCTTCACTTGACTATAGATTTTGTCACTGTGTCATATTTTGATTTACTGTTATCATCCATTTATCACATCTTACTCATAACGCATCATTCACTCTCTTTTTATTCTCGGGATAATATTTTTGTCTATCACTTTATTCTAAAAACTTCAACAAATCATTATTTCACTTTTAGCTCCCCTTACTTCATCTCACTCCTCTTCGGAATGCCTAACATTCTCCCTTCTTTTTTTTACTCGGACTGGAGTCATACTAAGGTAAATATTTATCCCTTCTAAGATTCCACTGCCTATCTTATGAAGTTTCTAAATATTCTAGTATCCATATCTGATTGTAATATTCTAGAGTTCACCATCTGGGTGTCTCACAAAGGAGATCTATTACCACATTTGCACTATCCTTCGGAAATACAAACTAATATTAACAATCCATCTATAATTTTGGGTTACTCTAACCCTAACTTGATCCTGATATCCCATCCTTCTCTTAAACTATATCTCTCCGTTACTGTTGAAAGTAATTCAGAATGCTTATATTTCTCTACTTGAATTGTAAATACTGTTAATCTTCATTAACTAGGTACCTCGTACCCTTTTTCACCTTGCTTCTTTTACTTGCTGAAACTTGTGTCTACCTTTCAATTCTTTTATTCCTTTTTACCATATGCGTGGATAGATATTCTTTCCTTAGGGCTCATTATTAAGAAGCTTACACATCTTAGTACACACATGATTCACTGAAGACCACACATTTACTCATCATAAGCATGAGGCAAAATTGAGTTCCTCTAACTCAACTCTTTCGTAGCCACCTTCAATCTTTTACCAGCTATCTTTATGAATGTAGATATCATTGTATTACGAATAAAATAGAATTTAGGAGTTTGAATTCTTATAACTGAGCTCTCACACACAATCTAGAGTATGAAAAAAGAGTGATAATCCTAAATGCCCTGTAGCCTCCTACTTATAAGTGTGGTGCACAACACACCCATAAACAAGACTCTACTAGACATGGCTTGTAGACTCCTTGGGACAAAACTGCTCTAATACCACTTTTGTCACGACCCAAACCGAAGGGCCACGACGGGCACCCGGTACCTTACTCAACCGAGTACCAATGTAACATATCTTTCTTATTGTACTATTATTGGTAAATGGGGCAAAAGGGTCGTCATGAGATAATCAGAATAAAACATAAGGGAATACTAGACATAGGATGACCCAACTTGATATAAAAACTTATACATGTGACATACAGGTATATAAGGCTGACATGATCATTTGTAAACTCAAAAAATAGGCCGATAAGGATATACAAGTATTTATACACCTGACATGTGTCTACATGCCTCTAAGAGTACATACACAACATAAAGGTTGGGACAGGGCCCCGCCATACCAGTTAATACATGTCCAAATCATACTGATCAAATAGGAAACTCCGGAGCAAGTTGAGTGCACCAATACCTTTTGTTGAGTTGCGCCTATTAGGAGGACTGTCAACCTATTTTTCAAGACCTACGGGCATGAAACGCAGCATCCCCAACAAAAGGGATGTCATTAAAAATAATTTACCGAGTATGTAAGGAATGAAAATTAGTATATAAAATACATGAAAGAAGTATGGGGTAAGTGCTCAACCTGTAAGTCTGAGTAGCTCTGTGAATCATAAAATATTTTTAATGTCATGCACGTGCATGTAAATGTCATATCATGCATAAGTATTTGCGTATATAACATCATCAAGCCTCTGAGGGTATACCATCATATCATCTCGGCCTCTATGGGCAAAATCATCAACGTATAGCAATTGATCAGGTCGTGGTGCATATATAACAATATAACCTTTTCCCATACTCCATACACATATATTATACGCGTATATAACGCCATCCATTCATGGGTCAATATAATGTATAAATTAATGCAATGCATAATGAAGTAAATCAATAAGATCTTTCAAAATATCGTAGGACCCATGAACAAACGATATGATAGTAGGACTTATGGAAAATCAAGAACATAGCCAACCCGAGTACTTCTAAGAATAGAATCATTTGTGAAGCTTATGTTCTTGCTCATTTCGTTGTATAATATGGATCAAACCAAAAGGAAAGAAGGGATAGCCATGTAGACATGTGATTTCTTACCCTACCCAAGATTTTATATATTTTAGCATGTAAATATTTAGTTTAGGCCTAATATAGTTATTTTATCTAATTTTGACTCCTTTTACTTTATTTTATCACAAAAAATAAAAATTACAAAAATATTTTCTCTTATTTAGCTAATTAATATTTTTATCTAGTTACTTTTAATTTGTCTACTAAAATTCAGAAATACAAAAATAGTTCCAGGGATATTATCTTAATTTTGCAATGATTTTTCCATTTTTTATCTTTTAGTATGATATTTAAAAAATAAAAAAAAATAGGTTTGTTTTAACGGTTAGTCTTATTTTAATAGTTATTTTACTTAAGTAAGATTAATTAGTAAATGAGATCGTATTTCTAGTCTCGTTCACTGAGAAAGAATAAATTTGGGCTCAAACAACTCATTTTTAGGCCTAATTTTTGGACCTAGCCCATAATAACCCAAGCCCAATACCCCGAAAACCCTAGACTTTGACTATAAAAAGGGACCTAGAACCTAGACCTAAAATATTGGAGGAGCTAACACTAGAAATTTTTCAGCAGCCGCTTTGGGATTTAAAAAAGGACACAGCCGTTTTCCATTTTTGGAAAGCTAAGTATCTTTATATGAAACCTAGAAAAAACCTAACAGACAAGGACCTTCATCTTCTTCACCTTTTCCAAACCCTAGCGAGAACCAGCTTCAGCCGTCGGCGATTCAGCCCAAATTCGTCGGAGAAACAGCCATCAGCCGCACCCAACCTCCCTTCAACTTACAGCCACCAAGCCATCATCTTCTCCACACCCTACGCTGCCAGCGACCCCTCGCCAGAAAACGATCCTTCTCCATTTCCTTCATACCGACGAAGACCTCATCTCTAGTCAGCCAACTTCAAACAACAGAACCCTAATGTGAGAAGCTTCAACCATTCAACACAATACACAAAAGCTTCAGCTCATCTTCCTCAGGCCACCATACACACAAAGCAGCCACTGCTATTTCTTCACTTCACACCACCCAATGTCAACCACCAGCAGCTAACGACTTAGACCCCGAGAACCTAAAGGAGATATGCTATTTCATCCTAAACCCCTAAAACTCAGCTGAAAACTAGCCCCGTAAACCACATAAAACCCACCCAAAAATGCAGCAAAAAAATAGATGCGAACAACTTAGGAAACACCCTAAAATCTGTCCCTAAAACCAGCTCCAATATCACCCTTTAACACCACGGAACAGCCCCAAGGTCTTTTAAAAATCCAAGCCGTTGTTGAGTTGGTCGTCGTCCGAGGTTCTATTGATGAGGTCGACGATGTTTAGTTTTAGTTCTAACGAGTTGCTCTTAAGTTGAAGGATCACCGTTATCATCATATCAAATAAGTACTTTGCTTTGCAATACTACATGTTCTTTTCCTTATGTTTATTTTATCTCATATTCATTTTACTAGTTTGGTGAAAGATCTTGATTAATTTTTGCTTCTCTGTATTGGTTTTCCTTCGGTCCGTCATTCTAATAGGTTTGTCTTTTTCGTTGAGATTACTATCTCTGTGTTTTACTTCCTTCATACTCTTTGCTAAAATGATTAGCTACCTTTTATTAATCTTAGTTGATTCAATTAAGTCATCTATCTGATGTAATTGTTGTAGTCACATCAGATGTAATTTTTGTAGTGTCCATGTGGTTAGTTTCTGTCATAGTGATAGTGAACTCTTAATTACCAATGTGCAAATATAAAAATCGATGATTGAAAGATGTGGAGACGTAGAATGATTTTATGGTTTTAAGCATTTGGTTCAAGTGTAAAAATGCAGTAAGTTTGGTTTGTTCAATTGACGTGGGTTGCGGATTGACATTTTGGAAAATTTAACTTGGGCCAATCAATTTAATCTCGCTAAGGCCCAAAGTAGTATAATAAGGCTATCCCTTATCCTTTAATTCTAGCCTGCCTTTTCCACATTAATTTAGTTAATTTCTTCCATAAACTCTCGAGCCTTTACAATAATCTCAAAATTTAGGAAAGAAGAACAAACATCGTAGCTTGATTTAGGCGTGATTAATACTAAATCATCACGACTATAGGTATGGTTCCAGTGATGTAGTTGTGATACCTAATTTCAAATTAGATTAAAGTAGGAGCATCTTAAATTTACCTTAGTGGAAAAATACAAATTATTTTTAAAATTAATAAATTAAGATGTGCCATCTTTTATTAAATCATCATGGCCCTCATAAATTGGACTAAGAGCTAACATTTGTAGTTGCTATAGTTAAATGCATTTTCTTTAAAGAGAAATAAAATTGAGGTGTGACATCCATAATTAAGATCATCCATGGACCTCACTAACATTGTAACTTAGATATTAAAAACGAATCTTCATAGTTTGCTTTAGGCATGTTTATAATAAATTCATCATAGCTGCGGGTACGGTTCCCGCAACGTAGTTGTGATACCTAATTCCCAAATTCGGGAGTACATTTATGTGACCCGGCCACAACTTCTAATAATTTTAAATAAATTAAATATTTTGTAGATCGTGGGTACGATTTCCGTGACACGATTCACAATGTGTATCAAACAAATAAGTGTACGAAAATCGTAACTAGTTCCAGATTAATTCCATAAAAAAAATTAATTAAAAGCGGTTATAAAAGGTAAAAATGCACAATAGGTTAAAACATGAAGTAAATCAGATAATAGGCTAATTGTCAGCAGTTTAAGCGACCATGCTAGAACTATAGGACCCGGGAATGCCTAACACCTTCTCCCGGGTTAACAGAATTCCTTACTTAGAATTTCTGGTTCGCAGGCTTTTAAAATAAAGTCAAAATTTTCTCGATTTGGGATTTAAAATAAAACGGTAACTTGGGATACCAAATAAATTATCCCAAGTGGCGACTCTGAAAAATAAATAAAATAATCTCATTTCGAATAATATCAATTAAATTTAAAAAACTCCCTTATACCCCTCTCGGGTGGTAAAAAAGGAGGTGTGACAGCTCTGGCGACTCTGCTAGGGAATAATAACCCAGAACTTTTTGTTCAGGATTTAAGAATTCGAGCTTAGAATAACTGTTATAGTTGGATTTCTTTATTATCTAATTTTTACATGTTTGAACCTAATGTGCTAAATGCCGCTTTACCGCTTTGATATTATCTGAACTGTATATAAACTGTTGCGAAACTCTTCTCTTCTCATTATCGGGGATGTGCACCCTGGCGTGACTCCCTTTTCTCTTAGTGTCATACCTTAAGTAAGAAAAGAGGCTCGGACAATGTGACGACCCGACCCGTCGTCTCATGTATTACTGCCCTGTTTTCCCCATTTTACGCTCCTCCATGTTTCATTATTGGAATTTGGTGTGTTAGAGTTGAATTGGTTTGGTTTTGGTAGACAATGAGACACTTAGTCTCTTTAAGAAAGGCTTGTTTTGGAAAAATCAACTGGATGTTGACTATTTAGTTAAAGGGCTCGGATGTGATTTCTGGTGTTTCGATTAGCTTCACGGGATGAATTGTGACTTAGGAGTGCGATCCGAATTGATTTTGGAGGTCCGGTGTAGAATTAGGCTTGAATTGGCGAAGTTAGTATTTTGGCGAATTCCGGTTGGTAGGTGAGATTTTGATCTGGGGGTCAGAATGGAATTTCGAGAGTTGCAGTAGCATTGTTAGGTTATTTTGGATGTGTGTGCAAAATTTTAGATTATTCAGAGGTGTTTTGGTCGGATTTTTGATCAAATGCGTATTTCGAAAGTTTTGAAGAAACTTAGGCTTGAATCCGATGCGATTTAATGGTTTTAGCATTGTTTGATGTGTTTTGAGGATTGGATCAAGTTTGAATAAGGTTTTAGGATGTGTTGGTATTTTTGGTTGAGGTCCGGGGGGCCCCGGGATGAGTTCGGATGGTTAAACGGGGAGTTTTGGAGTTGCATATTGCTGAAGAGTTGCTGCAACGGGTATTTTTGCTTCTGCGGGTCTTGGACCGCAGAAGCGCAGGCGCTTAACCGGAGGATTTTACCGCAGAATCGGTCCATGGTTTGGTAAGGTAGTTCCGCAGAAGCGAAACATTCTTCGCATCAGCGGGTCCGCAGAAGCGGAAGCGATTTTGATCGTGAGAGGAAGTTCCGCAGAAACCGTTTTGGACTTTTAATGAATATCCGCAGAAGTGGGATTTGGCCATAGAAGCGGTCTCGCATAAACAAAAGCGGGACCGCAGAAGTGAAAATCGGCCTGGGTAGAAGGGTTTTTATTGAATATTTCATCCGCGAGCTTGGGATATTTTCCACCATTGTTGGGCGACCTTGAGAGATTTTGGCGAGAATTAAAGAGAGTTTTGACTGGGAATCGATTGGAGGTAAGTCCTTGGCCTAAATACATGAGATTATGATAAATCTAACATGGAAATTGGTTGAAATTCATCAAAAGGGGGTAAAGCTAGGGCTTGAAAATTGGTAATTTAAAAATAAAATTTGAAGGATCAAATGGACACCGATTTTGGTAAATTTGATATGTATAGATTCGTGGTGAGATGAGGAATCCGGTGATGTGAATTTTATAATTTTTTGAGAAGTGGGCCGGGGGATCGGGTTTTGCCAACTTTGTGATTTTCGATATTTTTCGAGTCTTTTCGATTAGGTTATGTTTCCTTAGCCTATTGTAATCTATTCCTTGTGGTTTTGATCAGATTCGACGTGCGAGGAGGTTGATTCGAGAGGAAAAAGCATAGCAAGCTAGACTTGGGGCCAACTTGAGGTGAGTAATAGATGTAAATGATGTCCTGAGGGTTTGAAACCTCGGAATTTCACATCGTAACACTATAATGAGGCAAGGCACACACTCTATGACGAGTGCGGGGTTGTTTGTTGTTGGGGATTGTGACTTGGTCCATCCCGGTGATGTTTTTACTATGTTTTTCTACTAGAACTTGTTGGAAATCATCGTTACTTGGATTTGACTGCTGTATTTGGGCTTCGTGCCGACTATTTGAATCCTTCAGGGATTGATATCACTGATTTTGCATACTTTGCATATTGTTTAACCTCATTCCAAGGTTTAAGTACCATTTTGCAAACTCAGCCCCCTTTTCTAGATTTGAAAACATAAATGATATTTTAAATTATATTTTGGGCTGTGAATTAATGATTTAAAAATTCCTGAGGGGCTTATAGTAATTTTTGGATATATGGATGGCTCGGGCTGCACGCCACAACGGTATTATATTGACAGTGAGGCTGAGGGCCTGGTTGGTGCCATGAGATGGCTTGATTATTTGCGCTTGGGCTGTAGGAGCCCTTTCGGAGTCTATACACACCCCCAGTGAGCGCCGTCGATGATAAATATATGGTTGGCTCAGGCCGCATGCCGCAGTGGGTGCCTGAGTGTACCGGCATATGCATTGCATTGCATTCATGCATTATTACTTACCTGTTTTACCTGTCATGGTTCTTTCTATGCTATTATTTCATTGACTTGTTGTTTTACTGTTAAAGGTTTGGTACTGCAAGTTATAGTTTGCCTTGGGTTTTTCAGTGAATTCTTATCTTCAACCATTATTTATATTTATTACTCACTGAGTCGGAGTACTCACTTTACTCCCTGCACCTTGTGTACAAATCTAGGTGCATCACAGATTGAGGGAGGACCTGTTTAGCTGAGCAGCAGTATTCGGGAGCATCAAGGTAGCTGCATGGCGTTCGCAGCCTTGATCCTTCCCTCCTATCCCTATCTTTCCTTATTTTGTTTTTTTTCTTAGATCGACTTATTGTAGGATGACACTCTGTATTAGAGGCTCATGTTCGTGGCACCGGATCCTGTTTGGGTTTATGTTTCAATACTTTGTTAGACTTCCGTATATTACTCAGATTAGACTTTTGATAAAATGGCTTAGTAACTAATATCTGTGTTTAAATTCATAAATCATCAAATGTTGGGATTATTGTTGAAAGGTCGGGCTTGCCTAGCAATATGTTGGGCGCCATCACGACCGGGGGTTGGGTCGTGACAAGTTGGTATCAGAGCCTAGGTTACTTGGTCTCACGAATCATGAGTCGGTTTAGTAGAGTCTCGCGGATCGGTACGGAGACGTCTGTATTTATCCTCGAGAGGCTACAGAACCTTTAGGAAAAACTTCATATTCTTGAAATTCTTGTCGTGCGACTTTGTTGGTCCAATAACTAAACTTCTGTATTCTATTTTCTCGCAGATGGAAAGGACTCGTGCTACCGGACGTGACGGACAACCACCAGTACCACCACTAGAGGCCGTGGACGCGGTCGTGGTCGTGGTCGTGGTCGAGGCAGACCAACGAGGGCAGCACCTGTTGATCCACCAGCTGCCCCAATTCAGGACCAGCCTCTAGCTGTAGATGCTCCAGCAGCACCTATGCAGGCACCAGCAGTGCCCATTATGATTCCAGGTCTCCAGGAGGTCTTGGCTCAAATACTATCAGTTTACAGTGGCCTGGCTCAGGCAGTCTCAGCCACTACTGCAGCAACTACTTCACAGACCAGGGGAGGCAATCAGAACCCCGCTGCTCACACACCTGAGCAGTTTGTTCAGGGATTGTAGACACTGGGAGCAACCCCAGCTCAGCCAGTTGCCCCAGTTGCACCAGCTCCAGACTATGTGGTTCCAGCTATGCTAGATGATGAACAACGTCGTCTTGAGAGGTTCGGTAGGCTCCAGCCTCCGATGTTCAGTGGTGCTGAGGGCGAGGATGCCCAGGGTTTTCTTGACAAGTGCCAGCGTATGTTTCGCAGTGCAGGGATTTTGGAGTCGAGTGGAGTGACTTTTACTACTTTCCAGTTCTCATGGGCTGCATTTACATGGTGGGAGGATTTTGAGAGGCGTAGGCCTGTTGGTGCAGCGCCCCTTACATGGCAACAGTTCTCCACTCTCTTTCTGGATAAGTATGTACCGCAGTCCCGCGGGGAGGAGCTGCATCATCAGTTTGAATGGTTGATTCAGGGGGACATGTTTGTGACCCAGTATGAGATGAGATTTTCACAGCTAGCTCATCATGCTACTTGGATGATCCCGACAGATCGGGAGAGTATTAGGAGGTTCGTGGATGGCCTCAACTATTCACTACGCATTTTGATGACCAAAGAGAGGGTTTTGGGTGCCTCGTTCGAGGAGGTAGTTGATATTGCTCATGATATTGAGACGATTAAAGGTAGGGAGCATGAGGAGAGAGAGTCCAAGAGACCTCAAGGTTCAGGCAGTTTCAGTGGTGCTCCGTTTATGGGTCAGTTCCAGCGTGGTAGAGGTCGTTCCTTCAGGCCTCCTCAGTCAGCTCGCCCAGAGTATAGTGGGGCTTCTTCAGGCCGTGGTCATCAGGGATTCTAGCAGGGCCAGCCTTCACTTAGTGCCGCACAGAGCTCTTCTTATGCCTCTTCAGCCCAGGGTTCTTCTGCAGCGAGGGTTTCCCTTCAGTCCCCTTATCCAGCACCAGGTAGTTGCTACGAGTGCGGTGAGTTTGGCCATATGAAGAGGGAGTGTCCTCGACATCGTGGTGGCCGGTTTCAGCAGAGGGATCAGCCCTCGTCTTTTACTCCATCTACTTCAGAACCCTCCCAGTTAGGTAAGGGTGGGGGCCAGGCAGCCAGGGACCGCCCCAGGGGTGGAAACCGGTCTGGTGGTGGCCAAGCTTGATTCTATGCTCTCCCAGACAAGAGGGACGCTATTGCATTAGATGCGGTTATCACAGGTATTATCTCAGTCTGCCACAGGGATGTCTCTGTCTTGTTTGATCCCGGTTCTACCTATTCTTATGTGTCTTCATATTTTTCCCATCATTTGGGTACGACCTGAGGGTGTCTTGCTTTACCTGTGCACGTATCTACCCCGGTAGGTGATACTATTGTTGTAGACCATGTGTATCGGTCTTTTCTAGTGACTATTGGGGGTCTGGAGACACGAGTTGATTTGTTGCTGTTTAGCATGGTAGATTTTGATATTATTCTGGGCATGGACTGGTTATCTCCGTGCCATGCTATTCTGGACTGTCATGCTAAGACAGTCACGTTGGCTATACCGGGTGTTCTGAGGATTAAGTGGTGTGGTATAACTGACTATGTTCCAAGCAGGGTGATTTCTTTCCTAAAGGCCCAGCGGATGGTTGGGAAAGGTTGTCTATCAATTTGGCTTTTATGAGAGATGTTGGAGCTGAGACTCCTAATCTTGATTCTGTTCCCGTTGTGAGGGACTTTCCTGATGTGTTTCCAGCAGACCTGCCGGGCATGCCACTGGACAGGGACATTGATTTTGGTATTGATCTGGTGTCGGGCACTCAGCCCATTTCCATTCCTCCATATCGCATGGCACCAAAGGAGTTGAAATAACTAAAGGATCGGCTTCAGGAACTCCTAGATAAGGGGTTCATTCGTCCGAGTGTGTCACCGTGGGGTGCACCGGTCCTAATTGTGAAGAAGAAGAAGGATGGTACAATGAGAATGTGCATTGACTACAGGCAATTGAACAAAGTGACAGTGAAGAACAAGTATCCCCTACCTCGTATTGATGATTTGTTTGACCAGCTTCAGGGGGCAAAGGTATTCTCCAAGATTGATCTCCGTTCAGGCTATCACCAGCTGAAGATTAGGGATTCAGATATTATGAAGACTTCTTTCAGGACTCGATATGGGCACTATGAGTTTCTGGTTATATCCTTTGGGCTGACTAATGCCCTAGCAGCATTCATGCACTTGATGAACAGTGTGTTTCGACCGTATCTGGATTCATTTGTAATTGTGTTTATTGATGACATCCTGGTGTACTCGCGTAGCCAGGAGGAGCACGTACAGTATTTGAGAATGGTATTACAGAGATTGAGGGAGGAGAAGCTTTATGCAAAGTTCTCCAAGTGTGAGTTTTGGCTTGGTTCTGTGGCTTTCCTGGGGCACATGGTGTCCAACGATGGTATTCAGGTTGATCCGAAGAAGATAGAGGCGGTTCAGAGTTGGCCTAGACCGTCCTCTGCCACGGAGATTCAGAGTTTCCTTGGTTTGGCGGGTTATTATCGCCGGTTCGTCCTGGGTTTTTCATATACTACTTCTCCCTTGACCAAGTTGACACAGAAGGGTGCACCATTTGTATGGTCGGACGAGTGCGAGGAGAGCTTTCAGAAGCTTAGGACAGCTTTGACCACAACTCCAGTGTTGGTTTTGCCATCAGCTTCAGGTTCTTACACTGTGTATTGTGATGCTTTGAGAGTTGGGATCGGATGTGTGTTGATGCAGGAGGGTAGAGTTATTGCATATGCTTCTCGTCAGTTGAAGCCCCATAAAAAGAACTACCCTGTACATGATTTGGAGTTGGCTGCTATAGTTCATGCTTTGAAGATTTGGAGGCACCACCTATATTGCGTATCTTGCAAGGTATTCACTGATCATTGCAGTCTTCAGCATTTGTTCAAGCAGAAGGATCATAATTTGAGGAAGCAGAGGTGGCTGGAGTTACTCTAGGACTATGATATTGCCATTCTGTATCATCCGAGAAAGGCCAATGTAGTGGCCGATGCTTTGAGCCGGAAGGCGGTGAGTATGGGTAGTTTGGCGTACATTCCAGTTGGGGAGAGGCCCTTTGCAGTCGATGTCCAGGCTTTGGCCAATCGGATGGTGAGGTTAGATATTTCGGAGCCTAGTCGGGTGTTGGCTTGTATGGTTTCTCGATCTTCCTTGTATGATCGCATTAGAGAGCGCCAGTATGATGACCCTTATTTGCTTGTCCTTAAGGACAGGGTTCAGCATGGTGATGCCAGAGATGTGACTATTGATGATGATGGTGTGTTGAGGATGCAGGGACGGATTTGCGTGCCCAATGTGGATGGGCTTTGGGAGTTGATATTAGAGAAGGCCCATAGCTCGCGGTATTCCATTCATCCGGGTGTCGCAAAGATGTATCAGGATTTGAGGCAGCACTACTGGTGGAGGAGAATGAAGAAGGATATTATGGGTTATGTAGCTCGGTGTCTCAACTGTCAGCATGTGAAATATGAGCATCAAAAGCCTGGTGGTGTACTTCAGCGGATGGATATTCCAGAGTGGAAGTGGGAGAGGATTACTATGGATTTTGTGAGTGGTGTCCCTCGTACCTCGAGGAAGTTTGATTCGATTTGTGTGATTGTGGATCGGCTGACCAAGTCCGTGCACTTCATTTTGGTGTGTACTACCTATTCTTCGGAGCGACTGGCAGGGATTTTCATCCGGGAGATTTTTCGGTTGCATGGGGTCCCAGTTTCTATTATCTCAGATAGGGGTACCAAGTTTACTTCCCAGTTTTGGAGGACTTTCCAGTGGGAGTTGGGTACACAGGTGGAGTTGAGCACATCGTTTCATCCTCAGACGGACGGGCAGTCCGAGAGTACTATCCAGATATTGGAGGACATGTTGCGTGCTTGTGTTATTGACTTTAGAGGTTCTTGGGTTGAGTTCTTGCCATTTACAGAGTTTGCTTACAACAACAGCTACCAATCCAGTATCTAGATGGCGCCGTATGAGGCCTTATATGGGAGACGGTGTAGATCTCTGGTTGGTTGGTTTGAGCCCGGCGAAGCTAGACTATTGAGGGCAGAGTTGGTCCAGGATGCCTTAGAGAAGGTGAAAGTGATCCAGGAGAGACTTCGTATAGCTCAGTCGCATCAGAAGATTTATGAGTCTTATATGGTGGGCGAGAAGGTTTTGTTGAAGGTTTCACCCATGAAGGGTGTTATGAGGTTTGGGAAGAAAGGGAAGTTGAGTCCGCAGTTCATTGGGCTTTTTGAGGTACTTAGGAGGATTGGGGAGGTGGCCTATATGCTTGCTTTGCCACCCAGCTTGTCGGGGGTTCATCCGGTATTCCATGTTTCCATGCTCCGGAAGTATATTGGGGACCCGTCTCATGTGTTAGACTTCAGCACGGTTTGGTTGGATGATGATTTGACCTATGATGTGGAGCCAGTGGCTATTTTGGGTTGTCAGGTTCGAAAGTTGAGATCAAAGGATATAGCTTTAGTGAAGGTGCAGTGGAGAGGTCGGCCCATGGAGGAGGCTACCTGGGAGACCGAGCAGGAGATGCGGAGTAGATATCCTCACCTATTTGAGACTTCAGGTATGTTCCTTGGCCCGCTCGAGGATGAGCGTTTGTTTAAGTTGGGGAGGATGTGACGACCCAACCCGTCGTCTCATGTATTACTGCCTCGTTTTCCCCATTTTACGCTCCTTCATGTGTCATTATTGGCATTTGGTGTGTTAGAGTTGAATTGGTTTGGTTTTGGTAGAAAATAAGACACTTAGTCTCTTTAAGGAAGGCTTGTTTTAAAAAAGTCAACCGAATGTTGACTATTGAGTTAGAGGCCTCGGATGTGATTTCCAGTGTTTCGGTTAGCTTCGGGGGATGAATTGTGACTTAGGAGTGCGATCGGAATTGATTTTGGAGGTCAGGAGTAGAATTAGGCTTGAATTGGCGAAGTTAGTATTTTGGCGAATGCCGGTTGGTAGGTGAGATTTTGATCCAGGGGTCAGAATGGAATTCAGAGAGTTGCAGTAGCTTCGTTAGGTGATTTTGGATGTGTGTGCAAAATTTCAGATCATTCAGATGTGTTTTGGTCGGGTTTTTTATCAAATGCATATTTCGGAAGTTTTGAAGAAACTTAGGCTTGAATCATATGCGATTTAATGGTTTTAGTGTTGTTTGATGTGTTTTCAGGATTAGAGCAAGTTTGAATGAGGTTTTAGGATGTGTTGGTGTTTTTGGTTGAGGTCCCGGGGGCCCCGGGGTGAGTTCAGATGGTTAAACGGGGAGTTTTGGAGTTGCATATTCCTGAAGAGTTGCTGCAACTGGTATTCTCGCTTCTGCGGGTCTTGGACAGCAGAAGCGGAGGCGCTTAAGCGAAGGATTTTACCGCAGAAGCGGTCCATGGTTTGGTAAGGTAGTTCCGCAGAACCGGAACATTCTTCGCATCAGCGGGTCCGCAGAAGCGGACGGGTAATCGCGGAAGCGATTTTGATCTTGAGAGGAAGTTCCGCAGAAGCGGAAATTGAGCCGCAGAAGCGGTTTTGGACTTTTAATGAATATCCGCAGAAGCAGGGATTTGGCCGCAGAAGCGGTCCCGCATAAGCGAAAGCGGGACCGCAGAAGCAAAAATCGGCCTAGGCAGAAGGGTTTTTATTGAATATTTCATCCGCGAGCTTGGGATATTTTCCACCATTGTTGGGCGACCTTGAGAGCTTTTGGCGAGAATTAAAGAGAGTTTTGACTGGGAATCGATTGGAGGTAATTCCCTTGGCCTAAATACATGAGATTATGATAAATCTAACATGGAAATTGGTTGAAATTCATCAAAAGAGGGTAAAGTTGGGGCTTGAAAATTGGTAATTTAAAAATGGAATTTGAAGGGCCAAATGGACTCCGATTTTGGTAAATTTGATATGTATAGACTCGTGGTGAGACGAGGAATCCGGTGATGTAAATTTTATAATTTTTTGAGAAGTGGGACCGGGGCTCGGGTTATGCCCACTTCGTGATTTATGATGTTTTTCGACTCTTTTCGATTGGGTTATATTTCCTTAGCCTATTGTAATGTATTCCTTGTGGTTTTGATCAAATTCGATGCGCGAGGAGGTCGATTTAAGAGGAAAAGGCATAGCGAGCTTGACTTGGGGCCGGCTTGAGGTGAGTAATAGATGTAAATGATGTCCTGAGGGTTTGAAACCCCGAAATTTCACATCGTAACACTATAATGAGGCGAGGCATGCGCTCTATGATGAGTGTGGGGTCGTTTGTTGTTGGGGATTGTGACTTGGTCCATTCCGATGATGTTTTTACTGTGTTTTTCTACTAGAACTTGTTGGAAATCATCGTTACTTGGATTTGACTGTTGTATTTGGGCTTCGTGCCGATATCTCAATCCTTTAGGGATTGATGTCACTGATTTTGCATACTTTGCATATTGTTTAACCTCATTCCAAGGTTTAAGTACTATTTTGCAAACTCAGCCCCCTTTTTCCAGATTTGAAAACTTAAATGATATTTTAAATGATATTTTGGGCTGTGAATTAATGATTTAAAAATGACCGAGGGGCTTATAGTGATTTCTAGATATATGGATGGCTCGGGCTGCATGCCGCAGTGGCATTATATTGACATTGAGGCCGAGGGCCTGGTTGGTGCCATGAGATGGCTTGATTATTTGCGCTTGGGCTGTAAGAGACCTTCCGGAGTCTGTACATACCCCCAGTGAGTGCCGTCGATGATAAATATATGATTGGCTCGGGATGCACGCCGCAGTGGGTACCTAAGTGTATCGGCATATGCATTGCATTGCATTCATGCATTATTACTTACCTGTTTTACCTGTCATGGTTCTTTCTGTACTATTATTTCATTGACTTGTTGGTTTTATTGTTAAAGGTTTGGTACTGCCAGTTATAGTTTGCCTTGGGTTTTTTAGTGATTTCTTATCTTCAACCATTATTTATGTTTATTACTCACTGAGTCGGAGTACTCACTTTATTCCCTGCACCTTGTGTGCAGATCTAGGTGCATCACAGACTGAGGGAGGACCTATTTAGCTGAGCAGCAGTATTCGGGAGTATCAAGGTAGCTGCATGGCGTTCACAGCCTTGATCCTTCCCTCATATCCCTATCTTTCCTTATTATGTTTTATTGACTTGTTGTAGGATGACACTATGTATTAGAGGCTCATATTCGTGGCACCGGATCCTGTTTGGATTTATGTTTCTGTACCTTTTTAGACTTCCGTATATTACTCAGTATTTCTAGACTTTTGATAAAATGGCTTAGTAACTAATATCTGTGTTTAAATTCATGAATCATCAAATGTTGGGATTATTGTTGAAAGGTCGGGCTCGCCTAGCAATGTGTTGGGCGCCATCACGACCGGGGGTTGGTCGTGACAGACAAGTTACAAAGCCATCTTTTTGGTTCCCGGTATGTAGCCCCCTCCTCGGCTCGAGTTGTCCGCTCGTGTACACCAAGTCTAGAACAATATACCCAGGTTTTAAACTTAGAATAACTCAGCCTCATGCCGGATCCATAGTAAGAACGTTTGTTTGCATCATGTGCATTTGACTTTGGGGACTCAACACAGGGGTTGGGTCCGTCCAGGACAAGTGTACCCAAATTAAAAAAGACCATCCTGATACATATTACGTGCTACTTGTGCACCTATTTTTTTCGGCTTGCATGTTGACCGGCTTCTAGAATAGGAAAAAAAGAAAAAAAATGAAAATCAAAAAATATTGAGAGGTAGGTATTTAGAAAATTATGAAACTCTACCGAAATTCTAAAAAAGGAAAATTCATTTCAAAATGAGCCAAATTCTCAAGTGTTATGTCTCATGTTCCGTCAAAACTGACCAAACTACGCGGGTCTGATTCTCACCGGATGTGAGATACATAGGCAAACCTCATCGGTTCCGGCCCACAATTTTCCGAAAAAAAAATCCAAAAATAATTTCCTTTGTTCCTTCTTTAGAAAAGTCTTTCTTTAAGACCCTAATTTTCAAAAAGTCTAAAAAATATTTTCTTTTAGTTCTTTCTTTAGAAATCTTTCCTTACAAAATTTTAAAAAAAACAAAAAAAAAATTTATATTCAAAAATAGTTTCCCTCTTTCTAAAAAATTTCATATGGAAAAAGAAATAAAAGAAAAATCAAAGAGAATAAAAATCTGAAATACGGGTTTCCTTTATTTTGGAGTATTTTTTCAAAAATTGAAAAAAACCAAAAAAAAAAAAAAAAGAAGAATCCAAGAAAAAGGGAAATATTTTTTTAAAAGTATTTCTTTCGTTAATGTCAACAAAAAAAATTTGAAAAATAAAAGTCCAAAAATATTTTTGCTTTTCTTTAGAAGTACTTTTGTAAGTAAATAAAAAGCAACGCAAGGATCTTATTTCGAAGCAATCTCTGGAGTTTTCCCTTATCCGAACGGGTCTCAAGAATACAAAATATTTTTTTAAAATTTTCTCTTTCGAAAACTAAGAGGCAACATCTAAATTCAAAAAAATATATTTTTCTTTTTTCTTTAGAAAAAGGAAAAACAAATGAAAATTCAAACAAAAATATTTTTCGTTTAGTTTGAAATTCTCAATGTTCAAATCAAAAGAAAAGAAATTTTTAGAAGTCTTTCTTTCAAAAATAAATTAAAATAAAAATTAAAAATATGAAGAAAAATTTTTGTTTCTTCTTTTAAAGTATTTCTTTCAAAAACTTCAAAAGAAAAAATAAATCAAAAAAAATTATTTTTTTAAAGCTTTCATGGTTTGAGTTTTATAAAAAGCAAACAAAAAAAAGAGTTAGTTTATTTACTCTATTCTTGATCTTCCCGAACTATGCAAGATTGATTCATGCGGGGATATGATACGTAGGCAATCCCCATCGGATTCGATCATAGACATAAAATAAACTGAGTGAAAAAGTAAACTGAAAAAAAAAAGAGAAAAAGAAAAAGAGTGAAAAAGAAAAACAAAAAGAAAAAAAGAGTGACAAAAATAAGAGAGTGAAAAAAAGAGAAAAGCGAGTGCCAAAAATAAAAGAGCGGCAAAAACGAGATGAAAAATCAAAAGTGATTAAAGAGAGGCAGAAATGAAGAAAAGAGGTACAAAGTGAAAAGGTTTAGTTAAGGCCGGGATGAAACATGCAACCGTTCAAACACATGGTAGAAACGTTTAACTGTTTAGGTGCATTGCATCCAAACGTACGAGTTCCTATCTGTTAAGCGTCTCAAAACTAACAAGGTTGTTGTGTGTGCAAACTAGCCAGGTTTTGGTGGTTGGTTTTGTTGGTAGTCTAGCCTCCCCTCTTCACAAGATCCAAAGGCACAGATGACCCCCGCAAGCAATCTACCAATCAACGGTTCTGGGGATAGCCCGGCATCGGCTATTGTGCAGCTAGAATCAGCATCTATTGAAGATAATAAGACGTTGCGTCTCCGTATATTGGAAATGTTGGGAATGTTGGGCGCTTGGTCTAATGGTAGGGAACCGCCAAGTGCAATCCCTGGGTTCCCTGAGTTGATCCCCAGGTCAGGTGAGGTTACCAACGCCCATGTTCCCAACCCGCTCATCCCATGCGGGCACCCTCTAATGCCCTCCAATGATCCTGGCATGTCTTCTGTGGTTCGTCCCCAGGCACCGCCTCCAATGTTCATCTTTTAGGGTCCAATGCTTCAATCAGAAATAACATATGTGACCCTGTACTCTTTCACTCAACCTCCGCAATATGATCTCTCGGGGGAGCAAGAAAAAGTTTTTAAAAATCCCGAGCAAGAGGAAATGGCTCGAAAGATGAAGAGCCTGGAACAAAGCCTGAAAAACATGCAAAGTCTGAGTGGCCAAAAGAGTGTCTCATACTCTGACCTCTATATATTTCCCTATGTCCACTTGCCAGCTGGCTTCAAGATGCCAAAATTTGAAAAGTACGACAGGCACGGAGACCCAGTCGCTCACCTGAAAGGATATTATAACCAGTTGAGAGGTGCTGGTAGAAAAGCTGCTAATGGCCTATTTTGGGGAAAGCCTCACTGGAATCGTTTCTAAGTGGTATACGGATCAAGAAGTTACTCATTGGCACGTGTGGGACGATATTGCCCGAAATTTTGTCTGCTAGTTCCAATATAATGTGGACATCGCTCCCAATAGAAACTCTTTGTCCAATTTGAAAAAGAAAACCGTGAAAAGCTTCCGCAAATATGCTTCCAAATGGCGTGAGCAAGCTGCCAGGGTAAAGCCTCCGATGGATGAAATTGAAATGGTCACGGTCTTTCTACAGGCCCAAGAGGTGGACTACTTCCAGAACATGATGTCCGCTATGGGTAAGCCATTTGCTGAGGCTATCAAAATTGGGTAAATGGTTGAAAACGGTTTAAATACAGGTCGAATCTTGAGTCATGTTGCTTTTAAAGCCACATCCCAGGCTGCTCAAAATGGTTCGGAGGGTTTGATGAACAGAAATGGGAGTGAAGAGGGAGCCATGATGGTTTCCAGCTCGAGGGGGGCCCGCAGGTCATTCAGCCAATCATATATGCTTCCTGAGGTCCCTTAACACTATTATCCACTTCAAGATGCTGCTTATGACGTGGCACCGCCTCCCTATGCGGTGATGAATGTGTAAACTTACCCGCGGCCACAACATTATCCACAAAATCGAGTTCCACCTCCCAGAAATAACCATCCTTACCAAGCTCCATATAATCCCCGACCAAATGCTCCTCAGTACAATCCTCGCCCAAGAGAACCTTTCAAAAAGAATCAGTTCACCCCTATTGGTGAATCGTATTTAAGCTTGTTCCAAAAGCTAATCAGGCAAGATTTATTGTAGCCAGTGGCCCCGAACCGGCCGAACCCCAAGTCCCCCTCACACCGAGCTGATGCTATATGTGAATACCACTCTGGAGTAGTGGGACACAATACTAAGGACTGTTGGACCCTCAAAAGGGCAGTTGAAGATTTGATTGAAGCTGAAAGAATTGTTTTTCAAGATGAAGAAGCTCCTGATGTGATGAACAATCTGTTGCCTGCCCACAACATCGGGCCAATAGTTGGAATGATTTGTGAAGATATGGAATTTGATCCAGCACTGAAGGCCATTGTAGCCATTGTCGAGACAAAAGAAAAGCCAAAAATGGTTGCCAAGCATGAAAGTTCCCCATCAGACGGGAGTCTTGGTAGCCAGTCTTGCTATCCTTTCTGCGTCCGGATTATCTCAGGGTGTGATCCATTTACTTTATTGTCTTACTTTCTGATGTAAACTCTTTTATCTTCAAAAATTGATTAAAAAATCAACAAATTCAAAAATCAAAAATCAAAAAAATCAAATGAAATTGATATTCATTGTCCAGAGATGTCTCTTTTCTTAATCTTGTTATTTTTTCTTCTTCTCTTTTTAGTTCTGTTAAATGTAGATTTCAATAATATGACATGCTTGTGGACTTCATGCCCAGATCCTAAAACACTGTCAGACTTCAAAATAATAAATCAAGAATCGATTGCAATGAAAATAAGTTTAAAGAAATAAAACAAAGAGTTGGAACAGTTGAAGGAAAAATTGGTTCCAGATTGGAAAGGTCTATACATGGTAACAAGAATACTGCCAAAAGAGAGCATTGTACTTGGGACATATCGAAGAAATGTTCCTGAAATAACTGTCAATGCAAATGCAGTCAAAAGGTATTATGTTTAATCCTCCATACAGTATTAATATTCTCCAGTTGGGATGACAAACACTTTCATTCTCGCTATCCAAACACTATCAACCCTTTGCAAACCGTTGAGCCGTTTACTTTTCTTTGACCTCTTTGGAACCTGAAAGTGTTGTTGAAAAAAAATTGAAAAAAAAAAGAAAAAAAGGAAGAGAAGAAAAAGAAAGATACAAAAAGGGGGGAGAAAAGACGCATAAAATGAAATGAAAAATGGAAAAAAAAGGAGAAACGAAATTAAAAAAAACAAAACAAAACTGAAAAACAAAAGAAAATCAAAAACAAAGTTTCTCTGAACCACGTTCGACTTGATTACGAAAGGATACATAGGCAACATCTCTCTGGGGTTCAATCACACCAAAACAAAATCCACATTTCCCCTCCAAAGTTGAAACTAGGGCAAAAGTTATAATGGTTCGGTGACGGTTCGCTAGAAAGGTTCAATAGTTGTAATTCCATCCAAACTCTTTTTACCTCAAAGCTTGTTCAACTCCTTCCGATCAATCTGTGAGAATGTTCAAGGATCGGAGAATGCAGCTACTTGGATCCGATGCAGTCAAAATGAGAGAAATAAAATGAGAGAGTCTTATTGGTAAAAACTCACACGGGCACCGTAAGGCGATGATAAGCAGAGAAATTGAAAATGAGAGAGTCTTGTTAATGAAACTCACAAAAAGCACTATAAGGTGATGGTGATAGGAGAAATGAGAGAGGTCGGCTGGTGAAAACCTGCAAAGAGCACCCCTGATCGAAGAGAGGATCCTCACAGCCATCGGCATCGACAGATTCTTGGCATGGTTCTTGATTTTGAGGAAAAAATTGTGATGAATTTCTGAGAGTCGGACAGTTTACACGGATCAAGCATCCAGCCTAAAAGGCATGTCATGTTCATTGAAGTCCGTATGTACTCCAGATAAGTCCTTCTTTCCTTCCCCGTAAGGGACACTTCTTATTTTAAACTCGTTCTCCATTCCATTGTTTGTTTTCTTTGAATCCCTTTCAGTCTAACTCTGTTCCAAAGCTGAGGCAAAGAAGAGATGGCAAGACTGATTTATAGGACTTTCGTTTGATTCAAGCTAATATGCAAAAGGCACCTAGCCTCGTTAGGGGCATCAAGTCGACTTCGACCGGCCATAGTAGCTGATGTTTTGAAATTGAAAACTCTTGGAAGGAGAAAATCAAATTGAAGTGCCTACAAGGGCAAAATGAAGTTAAAAAAAGTTTGAGTTCCACGTGACCAACCGTCATGATAAAGTCTGAAAAAATACAGGTTCTCCAGGGTCAGAAATGAAATTGGTCCTCAGGGAACGAGCAGTAGCAGTTGAAATCTTAATCAAAGAAGCCAGGCCGAGATCAAATAGTTGAAACATTAAAGGCCACAAAACCAACCACCATTTCAAACTGACAAATTGTTCTTTGATTTGAAAATAGGTACAATTCAAAGCAACCTTGCAAGAAGCAGGTGCAACCAAAAGAGACTGCGCAAAGGCTAGAAACAGTTTTGCAGTAATGATCAATCCAAAAAGGATTCCAAATTCATTCCTGCATTTTTACTCATTTTCTTAAAACAAACCAAAAAAATGAATGAAAAGAAGAAGAAAAATTCAAAACCATGGTAGCATAGGGTCTCCAATCTCTAGCTACGTCTTCCCCAACATAGGGTCCCATTCCCTAATCGATGCCAGCATAACCTGATAATCTTTCCAACATAGGGTCTCACTCCCTAGTTGATTCCCGGCGTAACCCGAGGACCTCCCCGGCATAACCCGAGGACCTTTTCCGGCATAACCCGAGGACCTTTTCCAACATAAGCCGATGACCTTTCCCAGCATGACCCGTAGACCTTTTCCGGCATAACCCGATGACCTTTCCCGGCATGACCCGTGGACCTCCCCGGCATAACCCGAGGAAATGTTTTCTTTTCCGGCATAACCCGAGGAAATGTTTTCTTTTCCGGCATAACCCGATGACCTTTCCTAGCATAACTCATGGACCTTCTCGGCATAACCCGAGGACCTTTTTTCTTTTCCGGCATAACCCGATGACCTTTCCCAGCATAACCCGAGGACCTCCCCGGTATAACCCGTGGACCTCCCCGGCATAACCCGAGGACCTTTTTTCTTTTCCGGCATAACCCGATGACTTTCTCGGCATAACCTATCAACCTCCCCAGCATAACCCGAGGACCATTTTTCATTTCCGGCATAACCCAATGACCTTTCCCAGCATAATCAAGGACCTTTTTTCTTTTCCGGCATAACCCAATGACTTTCCCGGCATAACCCGTGGACCTTCCGGCATAACCCAAGGACCTTTTTCTTTTTCACCATAACCCGATGACCTTTCATGGCATAACCCGTGGACATCCTCGGCATAACCCGATGACCTTTTTCTTTTCTGGCATAACCCGATGACTTTCCCGGCATAAAACGTGGACCTCCCCGGCATAACCCGAGGACCTTTTTTCTCTTCCGGCATAACCCGATGAATTTTTCGGTATAACCCGTGGACCTCCCTGGCATAACCCAAGGACCTTTTTCTTTTCCGGCATAACCCGATGACTTTTTCGGCATAACCAGTGGACCAACCCGGCATAACTCGAGGACCTTTTTATTTTTCTGCATAACCCGATGACCTTTCCCGGCATAATCCAAAGACCTTTGCGGCATAACCCGGTCATTTTTCCAGTATAACTTGGTAATCTTCCCAACTTAGGGCCTCCGATCCCCATTTGATTGCATTTTAGATATAGGGTCTCCACTCGTTAATCTCTTTTTCTCAGGGATACACAATCCCAATTTTAATTTCTTTCAGTTTAGATTTTGTTACAATAACTCACGAAATTTTTCTAGTGAAAACTGGAGTAGAAAATTTCGTTTGTTTGTTTGCTTTGGTGCCTGAATAGGTTTTCACCATGGGACACAAGGTTTGAGATGACCAAAAGAAGAAGTCTCAACCCAAATAAAAGAAACGAAGAACAAGAAAAGAATGTAGAAGCGGAGAAAAGATGCAGACTGCTTAAGACATGATTGAAGTCCCGCCTTGATCCGAAGAGCTGAAGAAAAATGAACCAGCGTTCGCATCTAACAAGCATCAAGATTCAGATCAGAGTCTGTAGGAAGTACCAGGAAAGACTCAAGATCAAGCTTCAAAAGATTTATAGATAGGAATCTTGTAACTCGTAGCTGACAGGTTTAGTTAGTCTTTTTCATTTTGATTCTGATGTAATAATGGGACTGCAAACTGGAACCTCGACGGCACCTCAATCGGCTCTTCACCTCAGCATACTCCATCACTCTTCCTAATTCTGAACTACACGTGGTCTGATTCTTTTATAGCCAAGGATATATAGGCAGCTCAGATACCAGGGCTCGATCAAATTCTCCTTTCTCTTAGCATTTGGTCTCTATGAATAAGGGTCGGGTAAAAAAAACCTGTCTCGTCGTTCTTTGTCTGAAAACTCTTCGCGTTTCTAGTCAAAGAGGGGCACTTGTAGACATGTGATTTTTTATCCTACCCAAGATTTTATATATTTTAGGATGTAAATATTTAGTTTAGGCCTAATATAGTTATTTTAACTAATTTTGACTCTTTTTATTTTATTTTATCACAAAAAATGAAAATTGCAAAATTATTTTCTCTTATTTAGCTAATTAATATTTTTATCTAGTTACTTTTAATTTGTCTACTAAAATTCAGAAATACAAAATAGTTCCAGGAATATTATCTTAATTTTACAATGATTTTTCCATTTTTTATCTTTAGTATGATATTTAAAAAATAACAAAAAAATAGGTTTATTTTAACGGTTAGTCTTATTTTAATAGTTATTTTACTTAAGTAAGATTATATGAGGTTGTATTTCTAGTCTCGTTCACCGAGAAAAAATAAATTTGGGCTCAAACAACCTATTTTTAGGCCTAATTTTTGGACCTAGCCCAATACACCTAAAACCCTAGACTTTGATTATAAAAAGAGACCTAGACCCTAGACCTAAAAAATTGGAGGAGTTAACGCTAGAGATTTTTCAGCAGCCGGTTTGGGATTTAAAAAGGACACAACCGTTTTCCATTTTTGGAAAGCTAAGTTTCTTTTTTTGAAACCTAGGAAAAACCTAACAGACAAGGACCTTCATCTTCTTCAAAACCCTAGCGAGAACGAGCTTCAGCCACCAGCGATTCAGCCCAGACTCTCCAGAGAAACAGCCATCAGCCGCACCCAACCTCCCTTCAACTTATAGCCACCAAGCCATCGTCTCCTCCATACCCTACGCTGCCAGCGACCCCTCGCCGGAAAACGGCCCTTCTCCATCTCCTTCACACTGGCGGAGACCTCATCTCCAGTCAGCCACCTTCAAACAATAGAACCCTAATGTGAGAAGCTTCAACCGTTGAGCACAATACACAAAAGCTTCAATTCATCCTCCTCACGCCACCACACATACATACAACAGCCACTGTTGTTTCTTAACTTCACACCATCCAATGTCAACCACCACCAGCTAACGACCTAGACCCCGAGAACCTAAAGAAGATCCGTTATTTCATCCTAAACCCCTGAAACTCAGCTAAAAACCAGCCCCGTGAACCACAGAAAACCCACCCAAAAGTGCAGCAACAAAACATAAGCGAACAGCTTTAGAAACACCCTCAAATTTGTCCCTAAAATCAGCTCCAAAATCACCCTTTAACACAGCAGAACAGCCCCAAGGTCTTTCAAAAATCCAAGTCATCGTTGAGTTGGTCATCGCCCGAGGTTCTGTTGATAAGGTCGACGATGTTTATTTCTAGTTCTAACGAGTTGCTATTAAGTTGAAAGATGATTTTTATCATCATATCAAATAAGTACTTTTCTTTGCAGCACTACAGGTTCTTTTCCTTGTGTTTATTTTATCCCATATTCATTTTACTAGTTTGGTGAAAGATCTCGATTAATTTTTTCTTCTCTGTATTGGTTTTCCTTCGGTCCGTCATCCTAATAGGTTAGTTTGTTTCGTTGAGATTACCATCTCTATGTTTTACTTTCTTCATGCGCTTTGCTAAAATGATTAGCTACCCTTATATTAATCTTAGTTGATTCAATTGAGTCATCTATCTGATGTAATTATTGTAGTGTCCATGTGGTTAGCTTTTGTCACATCTGATGTAATTGTTGTAGTGTCCATGTGGTTAGTTTTTGTCACATTAATAGTGAACTCTTAATTACCAATATGCACATATAGAAATAAGTGATTGAAAGATGTGGAGACATAGAATGATTATATGGTTTTAAGCATTTGGTTAAAGTGTAAAAATGCAGTAAGTTTTGTTTGTTCAATTGATGTGGGCTGCGGATTGACATTTTGGAAAATTAGACTTGGGCCAATCAATTTAACCTTGCTAAGACCCAAAGTAGTATAATAAGGCTATCCCTTATCCTTCAATGCTAGCCTGCCTTCTCCACATTAATTTAGTTAATTTCTTTCATAAAATCTCGAGCATTTACAATAATATCAAAATTTAGGAAAGCAAAACAAACATTGTAGCATACTTTAGGCGCGATTAATACTAAATCATCACGACTACAGGTACGGTTCCCATGACGTAGTTGTGATACCTAATTTCAAATTAGATTAAAGTAGGAGCATCTTAAATTTACCTTAGAGGAAAAATACAATTTTTTTAAAAATTAATAAATTGAGGTGTGCCATCTTTCATTAAATCATCATGGCCCTCATAAATTGGATTAAGAGCTAATATTTGTAGTTGCTATAGTAAAATGCATTTTCTTTAAAGAGAAATAAAATTGAGGTGTGCCATCCATAATTAAGATCATCCATGGCCCTCAATAACATTGTAACTTAGATATTAAAAATGAATCTTCATAGTTTGCTTTACGCATGTTTATAATAAAATCATCATAGCTACGGATAAGGTTCCCGTGACGTAGCTGTGATACCTAATTCCCAAATTCGGTGGTACATTATGTGATCCGGCTACAACTTATAATATTTTTAATAAATTAAATATGTTGTAGATCGTGGATACGGTTTGTGAGCATGTGATTTTTGCCTTATATGAATTACTCCCATAAATTCAAAATAAAATTATTTCTTTCAGTGTTTGCAATTCTGTGGATTTTTGTGGTATTTTCTGTTAATTGTGTGCATTTTTGTCTGTGCATTTTTCGGAAAAAATACAAAAAAATATGTTGCATGAGCATTTATGAGTTAGTTGTGCATTTTAAGAATTAGCTACTAATTAGGTTATTTTGTAAAATAAAAATCACAAAAAATGACTCACTTTGCATTTTGTTTTTACTTTTTAACTTTAAATTTTGTAGTTTCTTTGAATTTGAGAATTAATTAATTATTATAAATACTATGACGAGTAATTGGTTTAATTTGGAAAATTAATTTAGTTTAAGAGTTGATTTAGGATGTAAATTAATTTGGAAAAAAGAAAAAAAAATTGAAAAGAAAAGAAAAGAAAAGAATTAGAAGAAAGGCTGATTTTGGGCCAGTTTGGTTTA
>MU673487.1:101426-141219 GCA_026770625.1 Nicotiana glauca | reverse complement strand
CAGCAGCAGTGAAACCACAACATCATGGTAGTCCCAGCTACCAAATATTCCTAAACTACACTGACTTGATTCCTTTTTAGCCAAGATATGTAGGTAGCCTCGGAAGCAGGGTGCGGTCAAATCTTTCAAAAATGCTTCCCACGGAGTATTCAAATGGGCAAAAATCGCTCGTACCCGCTCACTTTCTCTTTGCAAGAAAAATTTTCGTGTTTCCGAGCAAAGAGGGGCAACTGTGAGTACATGATTTTTTGTCCTATACGAATTACTCCCACAGATTCAAAACAAAATAACTTTTTTCCATTGTTTGCAATTTCATGGATTTTGTAGCATTTTTTGTTATTATTTGCATTTGTCTGCACATGTTAATTTTGTTTAACTCATTAAAAATACAAAAATATATTGCATTTGCATTTAGGATTTAATTTGGCATTTTGGAATAGGTTAGTAATTTTGTTTTGTTACAAAAATAGAAAAATCACAAAAAAAATACTCATTTTGTATTTTTATCTTCTTAACTTTAAAATTGGTAATTAATAGTTGTTCTAAATATTATTTTTGAGTAATAAGATTATTTTGATAAAATATTTGGTTTAAGAGAAGATTTAGGATTTAATTTAATTTTAAAAGAAAAAAAGAAAGAAGAGAAAATTGATTAAAAGAAATGAAAGGGGTCAAACAAAGAAAGAGCTGTAATTTGGGCTAATTTGGTAGGCCTAAGCGAAATTCCGCCCCAGACCCGGTCAGTCCAGCCCAAACCTACCCCCTAACCCGGTCCATCCCCCCTTCGACTAAACGACCCCGTTTCACTTAGGATAGATCTGAGTCGTCGAGGTTAATCCATCTAATGACTCAAAAGTGGGGTGTTCCTAATATATAACTGTCCTAATGCCCTATCTTCCTCTCTCAGACCCCCCCTCCCCCCGCCCCCACAACTCGTCTTGCACCCTCCCCTGAGCCACCACCTGCCGCCCGCCGGAAATCGCCTATGGCAGCGGCCAACGTTCATTCGCCGTGAAATTAACACCACAGCTTCCCCTTTGCCTCTTCATCTCAAATCCCCACCCAATTTCCCCCGAAACCCACTCAACTCCTCGAATTTTCGTTTGAAATCATGAACCCTAGCTCCGCCACAGTTTCTCCGGTGGCGGCGCCACCACCAAACTGCCCCAAATTTATACCCTAGGACCTCCTTCACTTCCTCTTCCCACTTCTATCACCAATTTCCTAAAAAATACCCCCAAATGGTTCAAATCTCGAATCTGAAATGTTGAGCCCTAATTTTTGTTTTCCCTTTGCATCTTTTTGGGTCATGTGATGCTTGAGTGAACTCAAAACATCCGTTAGTCGATGGTTCTTGTTAAGAACAGACGATTAACGGTAGTTCGAGTTCACTCTTTGGCTTGGTGGATTGAATGATAATTTCAGTATTGAAAGGGATAGTACAGGTAATTTTCTTATCTCTTTCCTTGTTTGATTTTGTTTTCTGCATGATATTGTTGATTTGGCCTTATGTTTAGTCATCAGCATTTTTTATTTTTATTTCTAGTAGTTCTTAGGTTGATTCTGCTTAGTTTTTTGTTCATTAGGAAAATTGAAGTGGTAGCATGTTAGTATTTAGGGTTTATTAGTATTGTGTCTAGTTAATCCAAATTATGCATATTACTTTCTTGTTAGGAATTCTGAATTCATAATAGATTCAAGTGTTCCTGTGTGTCATATTGATTTCAAGTTCATTCATGAATAGATGCAGATTTAGTTACAGTTTTAAAGTGAATCAATATTTGTTTGCTTGATCTTCACTGTTTCTTTGATTTTGAATTTTGTTGTTTGTCCTAGTTTGTTAATTAGTAGGAACTCTTAGGGTCTTAATTGCACAAAACAGAAACTTTAGGGGTCTCAAAGGAAGGGGCAGGGGTTGTAATAACTGATTGGGCAAAGGTTAATTTAGGAATTTCAGGTTGGGAGGGAATCATTTCTGTTAGGAAGAAGGCTCTAGAAGATAAGGTGAGCACTAGTCTGTCAGGGAGCAAGGATTTTCAGATATTTTAGAGGGGTAAAAAGGGTATTATTTAGTCAGGCCTGGGCTGCCTTAGGTGTGCCTATATAAGGACCCTTTCCCTTTAATTTTTAGCAGCCTTGAACACTCTAATTCATATACAGAAAAATAGCTACTGTTTCATTGGATTTTGAGTGATTTTTCAGCTTTCTCTTCAATCTCTGAAATACTTTTGAGTAGCTTGAGGCTGGAAAACTCGAATTCATACTGAGAATTATAAATTTTACTATTTACATTAGATCTTCAGGGGCTCTGATTTCTTTTCAAATTCCTGAAATAATTTTGACTCATTGGAGTGTTTGAAATGGTTTGAACTTGGTTTTGATTTGGCTTTGAATTTTGCTAGCCAATTAATGCTTTGATGGTTGCTGAACTAATCTCATTACTGGGTTGAATTGATCTGAGGTTAACCTGTTGCTACTGCTGTTGCTAAGCTTTGATTCTCACTTCTGCTTTGTTCCTTCTCTTTTTCAGGTATATTTTGATCCTTATGGGTGTTATTTGACATGTAACTTGAAGCATGAGTTGAGAATCAACTATAAACTTCAGTTTTATAACCATTATGTAGCTTCGAAGTTTGATTAATGTATTTGTCAAAGCATGACTGTAACTGATAATTAGATCATGTTAGCTTAGTATAGTGGTTTTCTTCTAATTCTGATTTTTAGAGTCAGCAGCTAGAATTGGATTTCCTTTGAGTTAAGCTCAAATTAATGCAGTAAATTAGGTTGTTAAGAACGGTTAAGATTGTCAGATTAGTGACTGTTGATTATGATGAAGCAGCTTAGCAGTAACAAGAAGTAGTAGTTTGTCAAATGTCCTTTAGTTGGATTCTGTATGTATAATGTGGACTTGGACATGATATTCTGAATATCTCATTGATTTATGAGTTAGTTTTCAATTCAGGATCGTTTGAAATAAAATTCAAAGCATGAAAAAATGAAAATGACTATATGATTAGTATGTTTTACAAGTATTAACCCCTGTGGTAGGAGTGGTTATTATATGAATGTAGTTAGATTTTAAATAGCTTGTAGTTAAATCAATTCTTCAGTGTTCAGTAATTACGTTGAAGCCCAGTTGTCTTTTCTCTTTAGTATTTAAGTTTTTCAAATAGCACTTGGGCATGTAGCCAGCTTAGTCCCAAAGCTCTGAAGGTAATTTGAAAAAAATAAGACAGGGGGTGGGCTGCGCATATGTACTTAGTTTGTTGCAAATTGGGGCCTTCACGTTAATGACCATGGCTGGACCTATTTCCAGTTGGGCCATTTGGTAAATCAGACCTCGTTTTTTATGCCCATTAATCCAGCAGCCAAATCCTTTATTAGCGGAGGTGAGTCATTTTAAGTAGTGAAAATAGTTCATGGCCTTTGTGTTAATGTCATGACCTGGATATAAAATATTCGTAGTAAGGACTTTAGGGCCATTTAAAACACCATTGTGATTGTGTATACGTTCGCATAACATAATTGCGATTTTAAAAATAAAACCAGAGTATGCGTTCGAGCAACTTTGGCTAAACTTTCTTAATAATAATAAAGTGTTATTAATTGTGGACACGTCCGCGTGACATGATTTTTGACGCATCAAAAAAATGGGTATACGTATGCGTAACCCGTTTCAAGATAATTTTCTTAATCAAAAGTGGTGAAAGAGGTAAAAACACATAGGTTCTAAAATTAGGAATTAGAAAATATAATAAGCCAACTATTATCAAAGCGACCGTGCTAGAACCACGAAACTGGGGAGTGCCTAACACCTTCTCCCGGGTTAACAGAATTCCTTATCCGGATTTCTGGTTCACGAACTGTAATACAGAGTCATTCTTTTCCTCGATTTGGGATTCACACCGGTGACTTGGGACACCACAAATCTCCCAAGTGGCGACTTTGAATTCTTCTAAATAAATAAATCCCCTTTTGATTGTCCTTTAATTGGAAAAAAGCCCTTTATCATACCCTTACGGGTGTAGTGAAAAAGAAGGTGTGACAGCTCTGGCGACTCTACTGGGGAACAAGAACCCAAAATCTCTGGCATGGTTCAAGAATTCGAGCTTGTTAATATGATTTTGCTTGAATTTATTTATTTGTTCGTACTACTGTATTTTGTGAACCTTTTGTGCTAAATGCTATCTGTTTACCACTTTAATATTCTTGAATCGTATATAATTGTCTTCTTACGCCACCCCTTCTGAGTCTTCTGAAAATGGATCATACGTTCGCGTAGCCCGCTTTTTCTGTAGAAATTATACCAAATAGAGCGAGGTTGGGCAAGCGACAAGGTCGGGCAGATTTTAGTGCTCCTGGTACGTCGCCCCCTCCTCGGCCCCAGTTGTCCGCTTGGGTACCCCAAGTCTAGAACAAAACCCAAGGATTTAAACCTAGAAAAATACAGCTTCATGCCGGATCCCTAGTAGGAGCGCTTGTTTGCATCACGTGCATTTGACTTAGAGGACTCAACACAGGGGTTGGGTCCGTCTAGGACAGGTGTACCCAAAATAACAGGCCATCATGGTGCATTCTATGTGCTATGTGAACATTTATTTGTTTTGGCTTGCATGCTGACCGGCTAGGGAAAATAAAGCAAAAAAAAAAGAAAAAACAAGAGTGATTTAAGGAAGAAATAAAGCCCGGTTCTAAGGAAAAATCCAATATTTGAAAATATCCTGAAACTCTGCCAAAGTTTTTCAAACAAGAGTTATTTCAAAAAGAGTCAAAGCTGATCGAACTACGCAGGTCTGATTCTCACCGGATGTGGGATACGTAGGCAATCTACATAAGGTTCGGCCTTATTTTTGAAAAAAAAAAGAGAAAAAGAGAGTCAGGGGTCAAGTAAATGTAGTTTTAGTCAAAATAAGCCGATTCAGCTTCGGTAATATTTTAAACCATTATTGCCAAGATAGCCTTAGAGTATTTTTCAGTTGTCGAAGGGCTATTTTTTTAAAGAATGGATAAGTCTGTGAAGTATCATAAAATAGTCCTCTGTGGCCTCAAAATTCATGCGGAAGGGGCCATATTTACAAAAAAGAGTCATTTGGCTAAAATTGGAATATAAGGGGAGGGATCATGGTCCTTTGATATTTTGTATATAAATTGGAAACCTGTTTTACAAAAAGGGTCCACTAGAGTCAACCCTAACATTAACCTTCCACAGGAACAAATGAACACTATCCAGGATTCACCAGAAGTGGTTAGGGAGCAGGCTCAGGTGCATTGCGTATGTGGTGGAATGATCTAGATGAAGATGGTCAGAAATGGGTGAAAAAGCAGTTGGGCGCTCTTATAAACATCTTTGAGATTAAACCACGGGACGATCTAATCAATGCTCTGATAACTCTTTGGGACCCTTTCCATAATATTTTTCATTTCTCAGACTTTGAGATCACCCCTACTTTGGAGGAAATGGCTAGGTACATTGAGTTTGGACGGGATTTGAGGAAGCAACAACTTATATTTTCGAGGGCTCCATCGGTGTACAAGTTTTTTGACCTCCTGAATATCAGTAAACAGATGAAGAAAGACAGTGTAAGAAATGGGTGTTGTGCTTTCCATTTCTTATACTTCAGGTTCGGGCACTCTGCCGGTTTCAAAACACATAAAAAGAGGTTGAGCAACAAGCAAGATAAGGGTCGTTGGCAAATTCATCGCCGATTTGCATTTATTGTGGCATTCTTGGGAATTATGGTTTTTCCAAATGAGAAAGGGACAATTGATATTCATATGTCTAGAATCGCACAATCCTCACTACCAAGGAAGATCATACACTTTCTCCGTTGGTACTGGCGGATATCTATCGAGCGTTAACTTTATGCAAAGTCGGGGCTCAATTCTTTGAGTGTTGTAATATCCTTCTACAAATGTGGTTGATCGAGCATCTTCGCCATCACCCCAGATTCATGAGTTATGGCTCGAGCCCAGATAACTTCATCACCAGTTACGAAGAGAGGGTAAAGGATTACAACATGCCAGAAGGGTTTGAAACATTGGTATCTCATTTGAAAGCTCTCAAAGCATGTCTGGTTGAGTGGACTATAGGATGGCTCCCGAGGACAGAGGCCATATACATGACTGCTACCAAAGGTTACCTGAGGATAATGGGTGTAAGAAGTATTCAGCCATATGCACCGCAGAGGTTATTAAGGCAATTAGGAAGATATCAGATTTTGCCCGAAGATAAAGATTTAAGCACCCAGGTCATAGAGTTGCATCCAGAAGCTGCACTGCCCGAGGCTTTAGTTCAGCAGGATTGGAATAGTTACCGGTATCTAAAACATGGCACTCAGGTACCCGATGTTGCAAAGGGGGAAGTAGATCCAAATTATGTTGCTTGGTTTGAGGAAAGGTCTTGTGTGAACAACGAGTCAGAACCCGAGCCCGAGAGGCCTACCAAAAGACCTCATGTTTAAGATTTTGACGATAAAATCCAAGAAAGATTAGCATGGGGGGAAAAAGAAAAGACATATCAAGCTAAGATTCAAGCTCTGAAAGAAAAGTTGAGAAACATGGAATTCAACAATGATCTCCAAGCACAAGTAGCTGAAGGTGAGAGAATAAAGCTGGTCCAAGAGAATGAAGCTCTCCAAGCCCAAATCCGGAAGATGAAAATAGCAATTGAAAATCCGGGCAGGAGCAGAAAAGACGAAAAGCTCATCTACAGTCTTACCCAAAAGGCGCGTGATTTCGAGGATGATTTGCAAAAGACCGAAGCGGAACTAGCAAATGCCCGAGCCAAGTTAGCTAAGGATGTAGAGGAACAGGCCAATCTCGTTCGGCAACTGAAGGAGAAATACAACAATGGGATGGTGAGTATGAAGAAAAAGATCAAGGTCCTTGAAAATGAAATGGCTAAGCAGGCAAGAGATTTCAAAGATGAGAGGGAGCATTGTTATGCCTTGATAGCATGGCTAGAAAGGGATCTGCAACAACTTCAAGAATAGAGCCATGCAGCCGGACAAACTTTGGAAGCTAGGTCCTGGCAGATTGGGCGTTTATTGCAAGAAAAGAGTAGGATCCAAGAGAGGGTTAGGGCCATTGCGGATTACATTGTGGTAAAATGCCAAGCATGTGAGGATATGACCCGCACCACTTTCTTCGCAGCAGTAATGACATTTGTCCGGCAAATAATGAGTGATTTGGAAAGGCTCCAATGGGATCTTGCAGATAGGTCCGCGGTGAGGTCGAATGATGCCCTGCGGGCCCCAGGAGCTTTTGAGACCTTAATGTATTCGTGATCTTTGCTTGAGTCTATACTTTCTTGCTGTTGAAGTCTGTTTTGAGTCTGTTAGTTATTTTTGAGTCTGTTTGGTCTTTTTGAGTTTGTATTTCCATCTTTTCAGAATCTGTTAGTTTCTTTTGAGTCTGTGAGTTTTTGAGTCATTGTAATCAAAGTATTTGCTTTTTATGAAAAATTGAAAATCCCAAAATATTTTTATTTATTTTTCATTCATATCCCTAAGAACTATGATTGGTCTGGTTCATGCGGGGTCATGATATGTAGGCAATCTCCATAGCATTCGACCATAACCATATAAAAAAGAGGGAAAATAAAGGCAAAGAGAGGAAAAACAAAAAGGAAAAGCAAAGAAAAGAAAATAAGAAACTGACAGAAGGAAACAATGGCAAAATAAGAAGGAGAAATGAGAGAATAAACACAAAGAGAAAGCAAAGGCAAGAATGAAAGGAAAAAGAAAGAAAAGAAAAAAAAAGAGAAATGAAGAAGAAAGAGGGGAAAAGAAAAAAAGTTTCAAATGGAAATAAGAAAAGCCGGGATGACGCATCCAACCGATCAAATGCATAATAGAAATGGTTAACTGCTTAGGTGCATTCATGGCCCAAAATGTGCGGTTGCCAATCTGTTAAAGCCCTAATTGCTAACAAGGTTGTTGTTGATGTATTTGAGTCCAAGCAAGTGGTTAGTTAATTGGCATTCTGTCAACTCACTCCTACAACACCCGGTCTAAGGACAAGTTGAACATGGTCAACCAAGAACTAGAGGCGAATATTATCGACCCGTAAAAAGAGGTGGAAGAATTGGATGTTAATGCGATGAGAGAAGAGATGTATAAGCTGAAGCAGCAAATGGCTGAAATGTACCATGCCTGGGCAAAGGGGCATCCACCACCGACTTATCCAACCAACCCTGCTTATATCCCACCATTGGCTCAATCTCAGGAGCCTCCTATTGTGAATTTATCCCCGGCCTTTCCCACCTACCAACAATGTTATGGCACCACCTCCCAAACACTACCAACTCCACCACCCAAACAAGTCCCATACCCCCCTCCACCAACCACTCCTATTTTTGTGGCACCACCACCTGCTGCATTACACCGATCTTCTAGTGAGCCTATGTTCCAGACTCATGACAACCATTATTATCCCCCATAACCTACCTTCAAAGCACAAAAACCATGTTCTTACGCTCCTCATTTTGATCTCTCGGCAGAAAATGAGAAGCCTCCTACGAATCTTGAGCGGGAGGAGATGATTAGGAAAGTCAAGATCTTGGAGCAATCTTTCAGGAATATGCAGGGGCTAGGTGGTCAAGTAAGTGTGGCGTATAAAGACTTATGTTTGTTCCCGGATGTTCAATTACCAGTAGGGTTTAAGATGCCTAAATTTGACTTGTACGACGGGCATGGTGATCCAGTGGCACATATGAGAGGTTTTTGTAGCAAGATGAGAGGAGCAGGTGGGAGAGATGAATTACTGATGGCGTATTTCAGTGAAAGTTTAAGTGGCGCAGCTTTGGAATGGTACACCCGACAAGATCATGGTCGGTGGTACACTTGGGACGATCTAGCCCAAGCATTTGCCTGGCATTTTCATTATAATCTTGAAATCATTCCGGATCGCTTGTCATTGACCAAGATTGAGAAAAAGCTCGGTGAGAGTTTTAGAGAATATGGCTTCCGTTGGAGAGAGCAAGCAGCGAAGGTTGACCCTCCGATGAAAGAGAGTGAAATGGTTGATTACTTCTTGCAGGACTTAGAGCCCACTTATTTTGGTCACTTGGTGTCAGCGGTAATCCTTTAATGAAGTGGTAGAAATGGGAAGCATGGTAGAGGAAGGACTCAAATCTAACAAAATCATGAGTTATTCAGCAATTAAGGCGACCACCCAGGCCATTCAAAGTGGCACTGGAGGTGTATTAGGAAAGAAGAAGAAAGAGGACGTTGCAACCATTGAGTCAAGAGCTTGGTCCAGGGGCCTATCACCTTACTATAACCAGCCTCGACCCCACAACCAAACTTACCCCCACGCTCTATATAGCCCACCATAATACTACTACCCACCGCTAGATCCCCACTTCTCTGTCCATCATGCTCAAACATACACTCAACCTCCTGCCCACGCACAATGGTGTGCGCCAACCCCACAGAATACCTACTCAGCTCCACAAAATACCTATCCACCGCCAAGAGCTTACAGAAATCCCCCTGGAACAGGTTTCCGACCAAACCAAGCCTTCAAGAATGAGAGGTTGCAGAAGCAAAAGAATTTCACTCCATTGGGAGAATCATATACCAGTCTATTCCACAGGTTGAGACAGTTGGGTATGTTGAATCCGATTGAGCCTAAGCTGCATAATCCCCCTCCGAGAAATCTTGACCACTCGATGAGTTGTGAATATTGTTCAGGGGCTCCGGGGCATGACACAGAGAAATGATGGAAATTGAAAAGAGTTATTCAAGAGCTCATTGATACCCATCGGATCGAGGTTCAGGCCCTGGAAGCGCCCAATATCAACTAGAATCCGTTGCTAACCCATTATGAGACCAATATGATTGAGATAGTGCATAAAAGAGGAGAGCCAAAGAATCCCTCGTAGACTGTAATAATGATCAGGTCAAGTGAAGACAGGCCGAGTGAAAAGTCAACTAGTGGGAAGTCGTTGATCGAGGTGAAAGGAACAGACAGTAAACCAGTTGTGGTAATTGAAAAAGAGTCCTCAAGTGGGGTTGCAGTAAAATAGGGAACAGCAAAAGTGGTGGTACCAGGGATAGCAAACAAGCCCGTTGTAATCGTGGAAGGTGCTCGCATAGAGCATGTTATTATCAAACCAGTTACTCAGCTACCAACAGTCAACAGCAAGGCCGTTCCTTGGAATTATGGCCGAATGACAGTGACTTACAAAGGGAAAGCGATTAAAGAAGAAGTTTGTGAGACCCATGGTCTGACTCGCTTCGGGAGATGCTTTGCCTCTGAAGAGTTGTAAGCACGTGATTTTTGCCCTATATGAAATACTCCTCCAAAATCGAAGAAAATAATTGTTTTTTAATTATTTACCATATTTAGGAAATTTTATAGATTTTTATTAATTGTTTGCATTTTTCTTGCATGTTTACGTTTTATTTAAATCATGAAAAATACAAAAAATATCATGCATTACATTCAGAATTTCTTTTACATTTTTAGAATTAGCTAGTAATTACTTGTTTTATAAAAATTGAAAATCACAAAAAATGCTTCATTTTTACACTTTTTCTTTTATTAATTTTTCTCTTTTAATTTAGAATTAAGTAGCTTTTATAATTTTATAATTAGCTAATTATTTTAATTTCACACTTTTGGATAATTTAGGATTTATTTTGTTAAGTTGTAGGATTTTAATTAAAAGAAAAGAAAAAATTAGAAAATAAAAGAAAGAATTGGGAAAATGTTTTGTCTGGCGAAATTGGGTCATTTTAATTAAAGACCCACTCAATTTTCCAAACCCAGGCCCAAATTTTCTAGCCCATAATCCCTAGGCCCATACCTCTTACCTAATCCCTACCCCTATATAATAGTATCTACCCCCTAACTGCAAAAACACACATTACACATCAGATTTTGGAGACCTAGCAAAAAAGAAGATCTCTCCTTCTCTGGAAAATAGAGAGCAAACGGTGCACCCTGGGTCTCCTTCATTGATTTTTTTTCTCAAAAACACCAAAGAATCCCCTCTCCTTCAGGATCTCACTCAGCTGATAGCACACAGTCAAAGATCCGCTGCTTTTCTCTCTTCCATCTCCAAGTAGCTTTGTTTATTTTCCTCCTCCCCTTTTTGTAAGCTCAACACCCCAACAACATCATGTAACACAAACTCTCCTAATACCTTAGTCGGTGTAGAAAGAGGTTGTCGATTTTGCTGGAGCTGTTTGGTTTTTTTTGGAGCTGCTGGTTTGTCTGGTTTTGGAGAGCTAGGCTTGCGCTCTAGCTAACTGGATTTTTGTTGATGTTGTTTCATTCCACATTCAAAGCTTATTTTCTATTTTATTGTTCTTGCTATCCAGGTACCTCTTTTGAACCTTAGACTACAAATTTGATAAAATATGCTTGTGTGGAAGAGACATGCGTACGTTGAAATCCATGGAATCAGTCACTTTCAGCTGTTATTTCTTGTGTTCTGTCAAGTTATTTAGCTTTTTATTTTATTTTTATTCTTTAGTTTATTATTATATTTTATCTGTTATCAGCAAAAATAGACCTGAAATTGGTACACATCATGTAATGTGCGAATCTGTTAATGGTTAGCCTTTATTTTAGATTTTCATTCGGTATTAAATGCTCATTAGGTTGTTGTTCTTGTATTTGACATGTTGAGAGATGTATTTGCTGGTAAAATGACACTATCTCCTCAATATCATTTGAAGTGTATTCCTCCATGTTTAGCACCCTGCGTATTCAATGTTGGTTATTTCTCTAAAGTCTGTTTCTATACTATCCTTATAAGCCAATGATTTTCTCGTTAATTCGAGGTTAATTTCAAGCTAACACAATCGCTTCATCTTAGCTCATTCTCTGTTGTTATTTGTATCCCAAAAAGCTTGAAATTCTAGTTGTCCTTTCATTTACGTGTATACAAGCTCAAAGACTACACATAGATATTATTACAACTTCATCAATATCAAGATACTTGTTCAAGCAGAGTCTATGCTTGTTTATTGGTCTGTACATTTCTTGAATGTATAAATATGTTTCTTTTGCACTAACTGGATTATATTTCTTTGGTTGTATCATAGGCCTTATGTAGAGTTAGTTTATGGCCCTCAAAACTAAGTTTAGAAATCCTTTTAATAGAATAATTTGAGGTTAGCCATGCCCAATAAAATCTCAAATGTGTGGCCCTCATTTAATGTTTTATCCTTAGAAATCGAGGCGCGCCATTTAGCGAATTTTTCATGGCCCTCGCAAAGTCGAAAATACGTAATTTCTTTAGGCGTGCTATTAAAAATTACTTTCCTAAACTCAGGTGTGCATTTCATGTGACCCAAATCCAAATCCTAAAACATTGAATAAAATGTGTTTCGGATTGCGGGTGCATTTTATGTGACGTGATCCAAAGACATGTTTTAGACGACGTTCAATCTTCCTTTAAAATTAATTAAAAGCGATAAATAATTTAAAATTGCACCACAGCTAAAACATGTATTAAAATCAGATGATTGGCCAATTATAATAGTTTAAGCGACCGTGCTACCACGGAATCCGGGGCTGCCTAACACCTTCCCCCGGGTTAATAGAATTCCTTATTCAGAATTTCTGGTTCACAGACTTCAAAAGGAAAGTCGAATCTTCCTCGATTTGGGATTCAAGATAAAACGGTGACTTGGGACACCAAAAGCCAAACCTATCCCAAGTGGCGACTCTGAGCATTAAATAATCCCATTTCAAATAATGTCACTTAAAGTGGAAAAACTCCCTTATACATTATCCCTCGAGGTAGGTGTGTAAAAAAGGAGGTGTGACAACTCCGGCGACTCTGCTGGGGACACGAACCTAGAATTCCGATTCAGGGTTCAAGAATTCGAGCTTAATACAATTGTTATATTTGGTTTTATCTGATTTTTCTACATGTTCCGTGCTATATGTGCTAAATGTTTTACCGCTTTGATATTTGTTGAAATTGTATATATAAACTGTCACGAATCCCTTCCTCTCTCTCTGGGTCTTCTACATCATGGAGAAGGGTGAACTTCGTGTAGCTTCTCTTCTATTTAGAGTCTTTCCCAATTTAGAACGAGGTTGGATAAGTTGCTAAGCCGGCGGAGCTTCTGTATCCCCGGTATGCTGCCTCCCCCTCCGCTCGAGTTGTCCGCTCGGGTACGCCAGGTCTAGACCAATAAACCTAGGGTTTAAACCTAGAAGAACAAAACCTCATGCCGGATCCCTAGTAGGACGTTTGTTTGCATCATGTGCATTTGACTTAGGGGACTCAACACAGGGGTTGGGTCCGTCTAGGACAGGTGACCTGAATTGAAATGACCATCCTGATGCTGCTGGATTGTTGGAAAAAAAAAAAGAAAAAAAAAGAGAATAAATATTTGAAAAAATAGAAAGAAAATTATTGTTCAAAAATAGTTTTGATTTTGCCAAATCTGCCCGAACGACACTGGTTTGATTCTCACCGGATGTGAGATACGTGGGCAACCATCATCGGGTCCAACCTCCCTTTTGCAAAAATAGCCAAAAAATATAAAAATTTTAATTTTCATCATAAATAAGTCGGGTGATGTCATTCTTGTTGAAATAAGCTGAATGTCCCCAAAAGGGCGCCGGAAGGCTGTTTTTGCAAGAACAGCCACCCTGAGTCATTTTTAAACGGTTAGCAGGCACAGCCTTAAAATCTCCCTACCGAAGTGCTGAAAGGCCGTATCTGCAAAACCGGGTCTCCATGTGCTTAAATAAAAATTTTGAAAAAAAATAGCTATTTTTTCCTTTTAGGTCAAAATAAATCATTAAAATATTCCTTAGATGTCTTTCTGTCATAATAAAAATATATACAAATTTTGAAAAATCGAGTCCGAAAAATATTTTTGCTCAAAAATCCAAAATATTTTTGTAAAAGTCCTTCTTTCGAAAATTAAGAGGCAACTTTCAAAATCCAACAAAAAAAATATTTTTTCTTTCGCATTAGAAAAAGAGAAAATAAATAAAAATTCAAACAAAAATATTTCTTTTTACTTCTAAAATTCCCAAAGTTCCAATAAAAAGAAAAGGAATTTTTAGAAGTCTTTCTTTCAAACAAACAAAAACAAAAATCAAAATCAAAAATCAAAAAAAAATATTTCCCTTTTCCTTTTAAAGCATTTCTTTTAAAATGTCAAAAAAAAAAAGAATTAGCTTATTTACCTTATTTGCAAGAACTACGCTTGGTCTGATTCATATGGGGCCATGATACGTAGGCAATCTACATAAGATTCGACCGTAATCCTAAGGAAAAAAAAGATACGAGGGAAGTAAATAAAAGGAAAAACAAGAGAGAAAAAGAAAATACAAAGGAAGAAAATAAGGCATTGAGTGAAAACCATGGCCAAAGAAAAGAAATGCAGAAAATGAAAATAGAGAAGCAGGAAAAGAAAATGAGAGAAAATAAAACAAAAAGAGAAAAGAAAAAGAGAGAAAAGGAATAAGAGAAAAAGCCGGGATGACGCATGCAACCGTGGCAAACATGTAGATATTCATTTAACTGTATAGGTGCATCACACTCCAATGTGCAGTCTCCTATCCGTTATTTGTTTCACACTAACCGTTATTGTTGTCAATTTCCAGCTGAGTATTTTAGAAATCGTGGTTGGTTTGTGGTAAGCTGGCCTCACATCGATATTTCACCAGATCAAAAGGAAATACAGAGATGTCATTTGAAGTGACTCTGCTTGCAATCCCCATACCCGAATATAGCCCAATATCTGGGGTCCCGGCCTCTGAATCCTTTACAGCTGAAGAAAATCGGATATTGCCCCTGCGATTGATGGATCTAGAGGGGTTACCACTGTCCCCATCAGCCGCCCAAATATTCCTCTGGGGCAACCTACTATGACTGCTAACTTCTTCGTAATACCCTCTGAGGCTCACCCCCAAGTGTTCCCATCTGGAATTGCTCCCAACATCTTCACAGCTCCACCATCCTCTGCGACAACCCAACCATCACTACTGAAGCATGCTTTCGACCCCTCGGTCTTCACATTCCAAAATCCCATCTTCCAGGCCGACCCTCCTCATTATCCTCAATATACTTACTCTCAGAAGCCACCATACGAGCTTACACCAGGGCAGGATAAAATACCCAAAGCCCCAGAGCAAGACGAGATGGCAAAGAGAATGAGAAGCCTCGAGCAAAGGTTGAAAAATATGCAAGGCTTGAGCGGGCAGAAGAGCGTCTCCTATACAGACTTATGTATGTTCCCGCATTTACATTTGTCGTCAGGGTTCAAAACACCAAAATTTCAAAAGTATGACGGGCACGGCGACCCCATTGCTCATTTGAAGAAGTACTGCAATCAGTTATGGGGGGCCGGTGGCAAAGAAGAATTGTTGATGGCGTATTTCGGGGAAAGCTTAATTGGTGTCGCTTCAGAGTGGTATATGGATCAGGACGTCTCGCGTTGGCATATTTGGGATGATCTCCCCCGAGACTTTGTTCGACAATTTCAGTACAACATAGACATTGCGCCAGACAGGAACTCCTTGGCGAATCTAAAGAAAAAGCCCTCAGAGAGTTTTTGCGAATATGCAATTAAGTGGCGTGAACAGGAGTCAAGAGTGAAGCCTCCAATGTATGAGGTAGAGATGGTCACTGTTTTCCTGCAGGCCCAGGAAGCAGACTGCTTTCAGAATATGATGTCCGCCATGGGTAAGCCTTTTGCAAAGGCAATAAAAATTGGAGAAATGGTAGAAAATGGGCTAAAAACGGGCAGAATCTTTAGCTGGTCGGCCATAAGAGCAACCTCCCAAGCTATCCAAGGCGGGTCTAGAGGAATGGCCAAAGGTAATAAGAAAGAAGAAATAGTTATGGCAGCCTCGGGGGCAAGGAAACACCGGGCTCCTAGACCCATGTTTTCTGAGAGAACCTCTCAACACCACTACCCTCATCCTGACATGGCTTATGCTTCACAACAATATGCGGTCATGAACGCTCAACCCTTTGCCCGACCGCAGCCACATGCCAACAAAAATCAACCTCCATTCCCAAGAGATCAGCCTCCCCACCAGAACCACTATAATCCTCGACCTCCGCAGAATAACTTCCGTCCTCAGGAACCACCCAGGAAACCAAACTTTACCCTAATTGGTGAATCTTACTCTAGTCTATTTCCGAAACTTGTCCAAATATGTCTACTACAGCCGGTCCCTCAGAACAGACAAAACTCGGCATCGCCTGCCTACAGAGCTGGTGTCAGGTGTGCATACCATTCAAGGGCAGAAGGCCACCATACAAATAATTGTTGGGCTCTGAAACAAACGGTGGAGAACTTAATAGAGCAAGGGAAAATTTTGTTGAGGGATGAGGATGTCCCAAATGTGACCAATAATCCGCTGCTCGGGCCATTAATCGGGATGATTTGTGAAGATAGGGAGTTTGATCCAGCCTTAAAAGCTATAATTGTTATCGCTGATGCAGAAAAAAAGCTAAAGATGGCCTCGAAGAAGGAGGCAGGGAAAAAAAGAGCAAAATCACCAAGACAGAACCAGAAAAGAAAATTGATTTGAAAAAAGGAACACAAATGTACGTACCCAAGCAAGCCTATGTGGTGCGGGGGACATTCAAACCACCTCGGCTGAGTGAGCCAGTGGTCATTGGACGCGTACCACAGAAGCCTATGACGAGCCCTGCTGCGGTACCATGGAATTATCATCAGATGGTGGTTACGTACAAGGTTAAAGAGATCTTAGGAGAGCTGCTAGAAAACCCCCCTGTTGAGAAATATTCAAATGTAGAGGAGGTAAACAATGCCACCAGAAGGCGTTTCCCATCTAAGAAGCCTGTGAGTGCTGAGGAAGCCGAAGTGCTCTTTCAAAAAATAAAAATGGCTGATTATGAGGTGGTACATTTGTATGAGACTTTTCTCAAGACTAAGTACAGTAAAGAGGAAGATGATGAGGTTTTCACGGCTAAAGAAAGTGAGGAAATATATGGGGCAAAGAGGAAAATGCTCTACGAAACCCACACGGTCTAGCCGGGAGAGGGCACTAGCACCGCTGAGGTGCTATACATGGGACCAAGCGCCAAACTCCAAAACTGGAAGGCTACGCCATTCCCGATCAGGCGGGAGTCCCGATAGATTAGCCTTGCCACTTTTTCTGCATCCCTAGTTATTCCAGGGTGTAACTCGGATGTTTCCTGAAGTTTCCTGTCTTTAAATTCCCGAACGTGAACCCTATTATCCTCAAAATTCCAAGAAATGAAATCAATATTTCATCGNAAAGAAGGTAACCTTGAGGAAATAAAACAAAGAATTGGAACAATTGAAGGAAAATTGGTTCGCGGGTTGGAAAGGTCTATACATTACAACAAAAGAGTGTACTCAGGGCACATCCGGGTAGTTGTACCAACAAAGAATGGCCCGTGCCTATAACAAAAAAGTGCGTCCCAGGAATTTTGAAGGGGGACAACTCGTGTTAAGACGCATTCACCTTCACAACCAGGAAGCAAAAGGAAAATTCGCTCCTAATTGGAAAGGTCCATACATCATCTGGAAAATATTGCTGAGAGGAGCACTGTATCTGGGAGACATTGAAGGAAATGATCCTGAAACAGCAGTCAATGCAGATGCAGTCAAAAGGTATTATGTCTAGGCCTCCTGTTTTGATGGTTTTTGTGTAATTGAGATGACAAAGGCTTTCTTTCCCGCTACTCAAACACTATCAATCCTTCGTAAACCCTTTGAGCCGGTTACTCTTCTTTGATCACCCTCTTTGGAACCCGGAAGTACTATAAAAAAATGAAAAGAAAAAGAAAAGAAAAAAAATGAAAAAAAAGAAGAAAAAATAAAAACAAAACAAAATAATTTGCCTGAACTACATTTGACTTGATTCCGAAAGGATACGTAGGCAGCATCTCGCTGAGGTTCAGTCACACCAAAACAAAAATCCCAATTTCCCAAAAAGATAAAACTGGGGCAGATGACATAATGGTTTGGCCATGAGTCCGCCGAAATGGTTTCAAAGTTGTAGTTCCCCCCAAAATTCTTTTTACCCCAAAGACCTTGTCCAAGTCATTCCGATCAATTGGCAAAAGCAGGGAAGTGAAAAACTTCCTTCTTGGAATCTGTTACAATTCGAATTGAGAGAAATAAATGAGAGAGTCTCATTGGTGAAAACCTTCGGGCACCATAAGGCGACGGTGAGTAGAGAAAATGAAAATGAGAGAGTCCGATTAGTGAAAACTCGCAAAGAGCACTATCGGGCGACAGTGAGAAGAGAAATGAGAGAGGTCGATTGGCGAAAACCCGCAAAGGGCGCTGTCGGCCTAAAAGAAGACATCTATCACTAAAAGAGTCCTGGCAAGATTCCCTGGTTTTGAAATGCGGATCAATGGGTTCACGAGAAGTTGGAAAGTTTGTGTGGGTCGGGCATCCAGTCCAAGAAGCATGTCATGTTCATTTGAAGCCGGCATGCACCCCAGATAAGTCCTTCTTTTTCCCCGAAAGGGGCGCTTCTTGTTAAACTCATATGCTTTCCTTTTGCGTACTTTTCTTTGAATCCCTTTCGATTTAACTCTGATTTCGTAACTATTACAAAGAAAAGGTGGCAGGACTGGCTTCACAGGGCTCCGCGGGTCAGAGTCGAAGGAAATGCCCAGCCTCAGCGAGTGCGTCAGGCCAGTCCCGACTGACCATAGTGGTTGATGCTTTCGAAGCAAAGACATTGGAAAAGAAAGAAAATGAAAGTCAAGGGCAGAATAAGTGAAAAGGCCAGAGCCCACACGGGCGAGTCATAATGAAATCCTGAGAGTTAAATCCGATCGGTTTGAAAAGAGATTCACCCTCAAGGCCAACAAGCAGCAAAGTTCTCAATGGAAAGGGGGCCGGGATCAAGCAATTGGGATGATCAAGGCCACAAAACCAACCACCGTTTCAAACTAACAAATTGTTCTTTGGTCTTATTCAGAGCAACCGTGCAAGAAGCAGGTGCTGCCCAAAAAGAAATGAAATGCGCAAGCGTTGAAACAGCTTTGCAGCAGGAAAACAACCAAAAAGGAAGTGTTCCATAATTTTTTTCATGTGTTTTGCTAAATAAAAAGGGAAAATATAAAAAGAAGAAGAAAAGAAGGAAAAAGAAGAAAAGAAAATGAAAATAAAAATCCCAAAAGAAAAACAAATCATAGTAGTATAGGAGCTTTTTCTTTCCAAATCTCGACCAAAAAGCCGAGGAGCTTTTTCTTTCCAAATCCCGGCCAAAAACCGAGGATCTCCTGGCCAAAAAACAGAGGAGTTTTTTCTTTCCAAATCCCGGCCAAAAACCGAGGATCTCCTGTCCAAATAACAGAAGAGCTTTTTCTTTCCAAATCCCGGCCCAAAAACCGAGGATCTCCCGGCCAAAAAAACTGAGGAGCTTTTTCTTTCCAAATCCCGGCCAAAAAACCGAGGATCTCCTGGCCAAAAAATCGAGGAGCTTCTTTTTCTTTCCAAATCCTAGCCAAAAAATGGAGGATCTCCCGGCCAGAAAATCGAGGAGCTTTTTCTTTCCAAATCCCGGCCAAAAACCGAGGATCTCCCGGCCAAAAAACCGTGGAGCCTTTTCTTTCCAATTCCCGGCCAAAAAATCGAGGATCTCCCGGCAAAAAAACCGAGGAGCTTTTTCTTTCCAAATCCTGGACCAAAAACCGAGGATCTCCCGGCCAAAAAACCAAGAAGCTTTTTCTTTCCAAATCTCGGCCAAAAAACTGAGGATCTCCCGGCCAAAAAACCGAGGAGCTTTTCTTTCCAAATCCCGGCCCAAAAAACAAGGATCTCCTGGCCAAAAAAATCGAGGAGCTTTTTATTTCCAAATCCCGGCCAAAAAACCAAGGATCTCCCGGCCAAAAAACCGAGGATTTCCCGGCCAAAAAACCGAGGATCTCCCGGCCAAAAAACCGAGGAGCTTCTTTTTCTTTCCAAATCCCGGCCAAAAAATCGAGTATCTCCCGGCCAAAAAATCGAGGAGCTTTTTCTTTCCAAATTTCGGCCAAAAAACCGAGGATCTCCCGGCCAAAAAACTGAGAAGCTTTTTTCTTTCCAAATCCCGGCTAAAAAACCGAGGATCTCCCGGCCAAAAAACCGAGGAGCTTTTTTTTTTCCAAATCCCGGCCAAAAAATCGAAGATCTCCCGGCCAAAAAACCGAGGAGCTTTTTTTCCCAAATCCCGGCCATAAAATCGAGGATCTCCCGGCCAAAAAACTGAGGAGCTTTTTCTTTCCAAATCCCAGCCAAAAAAAAATCGAGGATCTCTCGCCCGAAAAACCGAGGAGCTTTTTCTTTTCAAATCTTGGCCAAAAAATCGAGGGTCTCCCGGCCAAAAAATCGAGGAGCTTTTTCTTCTCAAATCCCGGTCAAAAACCGAGGATCTCCCTACACAATCCTAATTTGATTGCTTAGATATGTGTCACAACTAACTCACGAAATTTTCCTAGTAAAAACTAGGGCAGAAAATTTCGTTCGTTCGTTTGTTTTGGTATCTTAAGCAGGTCGACCTCAAGACACAAGGTTTGAGATGACCAATGGAATAAAATCTCAATCCAGAATCAAGAAAAGAAGAAAATAACAAAAAGAAATGAATTCAAATGTGAACCAATCGAGGGTACGGATTGCTCAAAATCTGATTAAAGTCACAAGCTCCGCTGATCCTGTTTTGACCCAATGCTGCATGAAGAAGTAAACACCTACAATTTGCGAGCATCAAGATTCAGATCGGGGTCCACAGCAAAATCAGCTAAGACTCGAGATCAAGCTTCAAGAGATTTATAGATAGGAATCTTGTAACTCGTAGTTGATAAGTTTAGCTAGCTTAGTTTTTTTTTTTTTTTATTTTCCATTTTTGGTATATAAAGAGCTCAGCAAGCAGAAACAGCAGCAATAGCAGTGAAATCACAGCTTCTCGGTAGTCCCAGCTACCAAAACTTCCAGAACTACACTGACCTGATTCCTTTATAGCCAAGGATATGTAGGCAACCTCTGAAGCATGGTTCGGTCAGGCTCTTTTCAAAAATGCTTCTCATGGAGTTTCAAACGGGCAAAAGTCCCTCATATTGCTCACTTTATCTTGCCCGAAAACTCTTCATGTTTCCGAGCAAAGAGGGGCAGCTGTAAGCACATAATTTTTGCCCTATATGAAATACTCCTACAAAATCGAAGAAAATATTTTTTTTCTTTTTTAATCATTTACCATATTTAGGAAATTTTATAGATTTTTATTAATTATTTGCATTTTTCTTGCATATTAAAGTTTTATTTAAATCATAAAAAATAGAAAAAAATATCATGCATTACATTTAGAATTTCTTTTACATTTTTAGAATTAGCTAGTAATTACTTATTTTATAAAAATTGAAAATCACAAAAAATGCTTTATTTTTTACACTTTTTCCTTTTATTGATTTTTCTCTTTTAATTTATAATTAAGTAGCTTTTATAATTTTATAATTAGCTAATTAGTTTAATTTTACACTTTTGGATAATTTAGGATTTTTTTGTTAAGTTGTAGGATTTTAATTAAAAGAAAAGAAAAAATTAGAAAATAAAAGAAAGAATTGGGAAAATGTTTTGTCTTGCGAAATTAGGTCATTTTAATTAAAGACCCACTCAATTTTCCCAACCCAGGCCCAAATTTCCTAGCCCATAATCCCTAGGCCCATACCTCTAACCTAATCCCTACACCTATGTAATAGTATCTACCCCCTAAATGCAAAAACACACATTACACATCAGATTTTGGAGACCTAGCAAAAAAGAAGATCTCTCCTTCTCTGAAAAATAGAGAGCAAACGGCGCACCCTGCGTCTCCTTCTTCATTGATTTTTCTTCTCAAAAACACCAAAGAAGCCCCGCTCCTTCAGGATCTCACTCAGCTGATAGCACACACTCAAAGATCCGTTGCTTTTCTCTTCTCCATCTCCAAGCAGCTTTGTTTATTTTCCTCCTCCCCTTTTTGTGAGCTCAACACCCCAACAACATCCTGTAACACAAACTCTCTTATTACCTTAGTCGGTGTAGAAAGAGGTTGTCGATTTTGCTGGAGCTGTTTGGTTTTTTTCTTGCAGCTGCTGGTTTGTCTGGTTTTAGAAAGCTAGGCTTGCGCTCTAGCTAACTGAATTTTTGCTGATGTTGTTTCATTCCACATTCAAAGCTTATTTTCTATTTTATTGTTCTTGCTGTCTAGGTACCTCTTTTGAACCTTAGACTACAAATTTGATAAAATATGCTTGTGTGGAAGAGATATGCGTGCGTTGAAATCAGAATCAGTCATTTTCAGTTGTTGTTTCTTGTGTTCTGTCAAGTTATTTAGCTTTTTATTTTATTGTTATTCTTTAGTTTAATATTATATTCTGTCTGTTATCAGCAAAAATAGACTTGAAATTGGTACACATCATGTAATGCGCGAATCTGTTAATGGTTTAGCCTTTATTTTAGATTTTCATTTGGTATTAAATGCTCATTAGGTTATTGTTCTTGTATTTGACATGTTGAGAGATGTATTTGCTGGTAAAATGACACTATCTCCTCAACATCATTTGAAGTGTATTCCTCCATGTTTAGCACTATGCGTGTTCAATGTTGGTTATTTCTCTAAAGTCTGTTTTCTATACTGTTCTTATAAGCCAACGATTTTCTCGTTAATTCGAGGTTAATTTCAAGCTAACACAATCGCTTCATCTTAGCTCATTCTATGTTGTTATTTGTATCCCAAAAAGGTTAAAATTCCAGTTGTCCTTTCATTTATGTGTCTACAAGCTCAAAGACTACACTTAGATATTATTACAACTTCATCAATATCAAGATACTTGTTCAAGCAGAGTCTATACTTGTTTTCTGGTCTGTACATTTCTTGAATGCATAAATATGTTTCTTTTGCACTAACTGGATTATATTTCTTTGGTTGTATCATAAGCCTTATGTAGAGTTAGTTTATGGCCCTCAAAACTAAATTTAGAAATCCTTTTAATAGAATAATTTGAGGTGATCCATGGCCAATAAAATCTCAAATGCGTGGCCCTCATTTAATGTTTTATCCTTAGAAATCGAGGCGCGCCATTTAACAAATTTTCCATGGCCTTCGCAAAGTTGAAAATACGTAATTGCTTTAGGCGCGCTATTAAAAAATTACTTTCCTAAACTTGGGTGTGCATTTCATGTGACCCAAATCCAAATCCTAAAACGTTGAATAAAATGTGTTTCGGATTGCGGGTGCATTTCATGTGACGTGATCCAAAGACATGTTTTAGACGACGTTCAATATTACTTTAAAATTAATTAAAAGCGGTAAATAATTTAAAATTGCAGCATAGGCTAAAACATGTGTTAAAATCATATGATAGGCCAATTATAATAGTTTAAGCGACCGTGCTAGAACCACGGAATTCGGGGGTGCCTAATAACTTCCCCCGGGTTAATAGAATTCCTTATTCAGAATTTCTGGTTTGCAGACTTCAAAAGGAAAGTCGAATCTTCCTCGATTTGGGATTCAAGATAAAACGGTGACTTGGGACACCAAAAGCCAAACCTATCCCAAGTGGCGACTCTGAGCATTAAATAATCTCATTTCGAATAATGTCACTTAAAGTGGAAAAACTCCCTTATACATTATCCCTCGGGGTAGGTGTGTAGAAAAGGAGTGTGACAGGAGTTACGAAAATACAAAACCTCCAAAGATAACCCAGTGTTAGTGAAGAAAGTTGTGACCAAAGAAGATGCGGAAGAGTTCTTGAGGAAGATGAAGGTGCATGACAATTGATAATGGGTCCAGCGCAAACATTTGCCCTCTCTCCACCCTGGACAAATTGAAAGTGGAAAATGAAAGAATTCACAAGAATAGGATTTGCGTACGGGGGTTCGACGGTGGAGGGAAACATTCAGTCGGGGACATAGTGCTAGAACTAACAATAGGGCTTGTTGAATTTACTATGGAATTTCAAGTGCTGGATGTAGTAGTTTCTTACAATCTTTTGCTGGGCCGACCCTGGATTCATGCCGCCAAGGCAGTACCGTCTACCCTACACCAGATCGTCAAATTTGAATGGGGCAAATAGGAAATTGTGGTGCACGGCGAGGATAGTTTGTGTGCCCATAATGATGCCATTACACCTTTCATCGAAGTTGAAAACGACAAGGGGTTGTGGGTCTATCAGGTTTTGACACAGTGTCAGTCGAGAAAATCCCAGAAGGGGAATGTGTTCCAAATCTGAAAGTGGCAGTTGCATGAGTCATGGTAGCCTCCGAAATGTTGAAGAATGGTTTTGTACCTGGCAAGGGTTTGGGTGCGTCTCTGCAAGGTATCGTACAGCCGGTGTCCCTCCCAAAGAACTTAGATACTTTTGGTTTGGGGTTCAAGCCTATAGCTGCAGACATAAGGTGGGCAAGAAAGTTGAAACAGAGGGAATGGGTTCTTCCAAAGCGTGTCCCACGTCTCTACCGATCCTTTGTTAGGCCTGGTACCAAGAAGAGCCCAGTAACAACAATGCCCGGTTCTGTGGTTGGTCCTGATAAGGAGTTGCTTGAAAGATTTGAAAAGTTGTTCGACAAGATGAATATGGTAGAAGCTGGAGAGGGATCGAGCAAGGCGGATGTGCAATTTGTAGGGCTCTGTGCAAAGATCAACAATTGGGAAGCTACTCCTCTTCCTACTCGGAAGGAGTCTTAGTAGTCGGCTTTGATTTTTCTTTCAGTTTAATCTGGATAATTTCCAGGGTTGTAATTCAGATTCTATGTTCCGTCTGTTTGGATGAGTTAAACCTTGTTATCTTAAAATTTTAATGAAATGCAATTTCCCTTCTTTTTCATTCCTGATAGTTTTTTTTTTTCTTTTCTTTCTTGTACAGTCCTTTTTTTGCTGGTTTCAGTGACATGACATTCATGAGGAATCTCCGGCCCAGTCTTAAATGCCAATCTAATTCTAAAATAATAATACAATAAATTGAGTGTGATGATGATGAGGCTTTTGAAGAGATCAATAAAGAATTAATCCATTTTGAAGAAAAACCCAAACCTAACCTGAATGATACAGAAGCAATCAACTTGGGGGATCAAGATAATGTCCGGGAAACTAAAATAAGTGTCCATCTTGAACCACAACTTAGAGAGGAGATAATTAAAGCATTGTTTGAGTACAAAGATGTTTTTGCATGGTCATATGACGACATGCCGGGCCTAAGCACTGACTTGGTGGTTCAAAAATTGCCCACTGACCCGGCATTTCCCCCTGTCAAGCAGAAGCTAAGGAAATTTAAAACTGATATGAGTGTGAAGATCAAAGAAGAGGTCACCAAGCAGTTTAATGCAAAGGTCATTCGGGTCACGCGGTATCCCACTTGGTTAGCCAATGTTGTGCCTGTGCCAAAAAAGGATGGAAAGACCAGGGTTTGTGTTGATTACCGTGATCTAAACAAGCCGAATCTAAAGGACAACTTCCCACTGCCAAACATCAATATACTGATTGATAATTGTCCAAACATGAGATTGGTTCTTTTGTGGATTGTTTTGTGGGCTATCACCATATCTTAATAGATGAGGAAGATGTAGAAAATACGGCATTCATCACACTATGGGGAACATACTATTACATGGTCATGCCTTTCGGTCTGAAAAATGCTGGGGCAACTTACATGAGGGCAATGAGAACCATATTCCATGACATGATACACAGGGAGATCGAGGTTTATGTGGATGATGTAATTGTGAAGTCCAGGAAGCAGTCTGACCACGTCAGGGATTTGAGAAAGTTCTTCCATATGCTTCGCATGTACAATCTTAAGCTCAATCCTGCAAAATGCACTTTCGGTGTTCCATCTAGAAAATTGTTGGGATTCATAGTCAGCCGTCGAGGTATTGAGTTGTACCCATCAAAAATCAAAGCTATTCAAGAATTACCACCTCCGAGGAACAAGACTGAGGTGATGAGTCTGTTAGGGAGGTTGAATTACATCAGCAGGTTTATTGCTCAGCTTACAACAACATGTGAGCCTATCTTCAAGCTGTTGAAGAAGGATGTTGAGGTCAAGTGGATAGAAGAGTGTCAAGAAGCATTTGATAAGATAAAGGGGTATTTATCAAACCCACTGGTGTTGGTCCCGCCAAAACCAGGGAGGCCTCTGATTCCGTATTTGACGGTTTTAGACAATTCGTTTAGATGTATGTTGGGTCAGCATGACAGCACTGGCAGGAAAGAGCAGGCCATATATTATCTCAGCAAGAAGTTCACATCTTACAAGGTTAAGTATACTCAGCTTGAGAGGACATGTTGCGCCCTAACTTGGGTGGCACAGAAGCTGAAATATTATTTGTCATCTTATACTACTTACCTCATCTCTCGATTGGATCCGTTGAAGTATATCTTTCAAAATCCTATGCCCACAAGGAGGCTCGCAAAGTAGCAAATCTTACTGATGGAATTTGACATTATCTATGTAACCTGGAGTGCGATGAAAGCTCAGGCATTGGCCGACCATTTGGCCGAGAATCTGGTTGATGAAGAATATGAACCTGTGAAGACATATTTCCCTAATGAAGAGGTAATATATGTTGATGAGTTGGAACGACTTGAGAAGACAGGATGGAAACTTTTCTTTGATGGAGCTGCTAATATGAAAGGCGTCGGGATATGAGCGGTACTCATTTTTGAAATAGGACAACACTACCCTGTCACGGCTCAGCTTCGTTTCTATTATACAAATAACATGGCCGAGTACGAGGCATGTATCTTGGGTTTGAGGTTAGCTATAGATATGGGTGTCCAGGAAGTCTTAGTCATAGGTGATTTGGACCTTCTGGTACACTAGATTCAAGGAGAATGGGAAACACGAGATTTGAAGCTTATACCATACCGACAATGTTTGCATGATCTTTGTCAACGGTTTTAATCAATAGAGTTCAGGCACATTCCAAGGATTCATAATGAGGTTGTCGATGCTTTGGCTACTTTGGCGTCAATGTTGCATCATCTAGATAAGGCTTATGTGGACCCTTTGCAGATTCAGGTCCGTGATCAGCACACTTATTGTAATGTGGTGGAGGAGGAACTTGATAGTGAGTCACGGTTTCATGATATCAAGGAATATATCAGGATGGGGGTATATCTGGTACAGGCCACAGGTGATCAGAAGAGAACAATTCGACGGTTGGCAAGTGGATTTTTCTTCAGTGGAGGGGTATTGTACAAAAGAACTCCAGATCTTGGGTTATTGAGATGCATAGATGCTAGACAAGCCACAGCTATTATGACCGAAGTACATTCGGGAGTTTGTGGACCACATATGAGTGTGTACGTGTTAGCAAAGAAGATTCTCCGAGCAGGTTATTATTGGCTTACTATGGAGAGTGATTGTATCAATTTTGTGCACAAATGTCATCAGTGTCAAGTGCATGGAGATTTGATTCACTCCCCGCCATCGAAATTGCACACAATGTCCGTACCATGGCCTTTCGTTGCGTGGGGCATGGATGTCATTAGGCCAATTGAGCCAGCAGCATCAAATGGGCACAGGTTTATTCTAGTGTCCATTGACTATTTCACCAAGTGGGTTGAGGCCAAAATGTTCAGGTCTGTAACCAAGAAAGCGGTGGTTGATTTTGTGCACTCAAATATCATTTGTCGATTTGGGATACCAAAGGTGTGAGACCTGACCCGTCGTCTCATGAGAATTGCTCCATTTCAATCATTTCCTGCTTCACTATGCTTCATTATCAATGTCTTGTGTGAACGAGTTGAATTAGGTTGATTTTTGGAAGGAAATGAGACACTTAGTCTCTTTAAGGAAGGCTAATTTTGAAAAAGTCAACCGGATGTTGACCTATGAGTTAGAGGGGCTCAGATGTGGATTCCAATAATTTGTTTAGCTTCAGGGGATGATTTGTGACTTAGAAGTGTGATCGGAAGTGATTTTGTAGGTCCGGTGTACAATTAGGATTGAATTGGCGAAGTTAGTATTTTGGCAAATTTCGGTTGATAGGTGAGATTTTGATTCGAGGGTTGGAATAGAATTCGAGAGTTGTTGTAGCTTCGTTAGGTTATTTGGGATGTGTGTGCAAAATTTTAGGTTATTCGGAGGTGATTTGGTTGGGTTTTTTATCAAATGCGTGTTTCAGAAGTTTTAGAAGAACTTAGGCTTGAATCCGATGTAAATTGGTGTTTTGATATTAGTTTTGGTGTTTTGATGTTAGTTTTAGTGTTTTGAGAGTGAAACTAAGTTTAAATGATCATATGCGACATGTTATTATGCTCTTATGCGGTCCAAGGAGCTCGAGTGAGTTTCGGATAGGTTTGGGCTGCGTTGTGCACGTTTTTCTTATGCTTCGACGTCGTTTCTTCAACCATAAATGATATTATATTGAACAAATGAGTTCCGATTACTGTTTTGATTGAAGCATTAGATCCGTATCATAATTACGGACCCGTATAAAAAAACTTCGAATTTGGACATCGTACGAGGATTTTATGGTCATTTTACCAAGGTTGCCCAGATTTTTAGGTTAATGACGAAATTGCCCCTGACGGCGTATTAAAAACCTGCACTATTTGCAAATCTTAAAACCTACATATCTCCTTCATTATAAGGTCAAATGGAGTGATTCAAAAGCCTAAATTCATTAGAATTTCAGAAGGGATCCATTGGGAGCAGTAAAACGCGTGAACATTATACTTATAATGAGCATGTCGAGTTTTCTTCCAATTTTTGAACGGGAAGAAGCTTCTGAGGCGATTTTTAAGAAAAAATCAGTGTGTATCACAGAAGTAAGTGATTTGATTATTAAAACTCATTTATGGGTGATTATAAACCATAATCCTATCCTTTAATTCATGAAAAAATGTAGAAAAATAGGATTTTGGGGCCTGAGATTATGAGACCTTTAGGGGTCGATTTGAGGGGTCAAACGGACTCCGATTTTGGTGTTCTTTATATGTACGAAATTCGAAGAAGATGAAGAACAATTTTCTGTAAAAATTTCTGAGTTTCAAGAAGTGGGACCGAGGCTCGAGTTTTGTCAATTTCGGGATTATTGATGTTTTTCGATTATTTTCGATTGGGTATTGATCCTATAGCATAATGTGATGTATTCATTGTGGTTTTGGTCAGATTTGATGCCCAAAGAGGTCGATTAGAGAGGCAAGGGCATAGCGAGCTAGGATTTTGGCCAACTTGAGGTTAGTAATAGATGTAAATGCTGTGTTGAGGGTTTAAACCCCGAATTTGCATATTGTAGTGCTATGTTGAGGTGACTTGCACGCCGGATAACGGGTGTGGGGTAGAGCACTGTCAAGGATCGTGACTTGGTCCATCCCGCTTAATAAAATTACTACCTAATTGATTGAAGCTTAGTAGATATCCTTATAAAAATGGATTAATTATCATAATTGGGCTTCGTGCCAACTGCTTCAATCTTCAAGGATTGTTTTTACTGGTTTCTTACCATATTTACAGATAATTGAACTCAATCCTAGTATTTAATACTGTTTTGCAAACTCAGTCACTTTTTCTCAAAACTTGGAATTTAAATAATATTTCTAATGAAGTTTGAGCTGAATATTTTATATGCTATTGTGCCCGAGGGGCTTATGTGATTCTGGACTGAGTGTGGGATCGGGCTGCGCGCTGCAGTATTATATTGATATTGATATGAGGCTTAGGGCCTAATGGATACCACGAGATGACTTGATATTGCGCTTGGGCTGTAAGGGGCCCCTCCCGGAGTTTGCACACCCCTAGTGAGTGTCGTCGATGATAAAATAAATGGAGCGGGCTGTACGCCGCAGCGAGTACTAGAGAGTACCGTACTATTTGTTGCATTTCTTAATTGATTGTCATTCATTTACTTATCTGTTGCAGCATCATTATTTTCATTGGTTTATTGAGTTGAAATTATCTGGATTGAACTGCTGTAATTATAGCTTACATTGTGCCTATCTAGGATTTCTTACTCTCAGTCTTTATTTATGTTTATTACTCTCTGGGTTGGAAGTACTCACATTACTCCCTGCATCTTGTGTGCATATCTAGGTGCACCCACTGAGGCTGAGTGAGGATTTCTCTGTCGAGCATCATATCTGGGAGCATCAAGGTAGCTGCATGACATCCACAGTCCCGATCTTCCCATCTAACCTATTTGCTTTATTTCCGCATTTCTTTAGAGCAATATATAGTAGGTTGACACTCGTGTATTAGAGGCTCAGACTTGTGACACCGAATTCTTCGGGTTGTGTAGTAGTATTTCTACTTGGGTTTTCCGCATATTTTAATTATATTTCAGAGTTTCAGTATTATGACTTAGTAATTATTTGTGTTAATTGAATCATGAACTGTATAAAAAGGTTTAAGGTTGTTGAATTGGTCGGTCTTGCGTAGCAGTGTGTTGGGTACCATCACGACCGAGGTTGGGGTCATGACAAGTTGGTATCAGAGCCTAGGTTACTTGGTCTCGCGAGTCATGAGCCGGTTTAATAGAGTCTCATGGACGGTACGGAGACATCTGTACTTATCCTCGAGAGGCTGCAGAACCTTTAGGAAAACTTCACATTCTTGAATTCTTATCGTGCGTCCTTGATTCAGCTTGAAAAGAAACTCTTGAAATTCCTTCCACGTGTTCGTATGTGTGCATGAGCACTCAATATCAGATGTGCCTTGATGGCTTGTGATTCCCCGATTGAGGGGCGAGATGTAATCTCTGTGAGTTTATGTTGGGCCAGTCTTGAGGACTTGAGGTCGGATCTTTTCCTATGGCTTGAGCATCGAGGTGCTGATTGTATGAGCAAGTCTTTCGAACTTATATGTTCGGCATTGCTCCTATTAGTGGGAGTGACGGCTGGTTAGCTACGTGGTGAGTATGTTAGTGCTACAAGGTGCATCTATGTGACTTGGAGGTGATGAGGAAGGCCTACTGGATGATAGAAGAACTATTAGGTGTTTGAGTTCCATTGCGATTCAAGGTATAGCCCGAGTTATGGGCGCGTGAAGAATCTTTTCATGTTTCTAGTTAAGAGTGAAGTAAAAGTTTTATGTTGAGGTATGAGTTTAGACTTAGGAAGACTAAGCGACTGCTTACAGTTTAGGACGGTGGAAGGATACAGAAATGGTAATTGGAGGCAAAGCACGTGGGTCATCTCCTGCGGAGTATTCTAAAGTTGTGTGATCCTTATGTTATCTATTAGAATATCTCATTTACAATTGAAGAAAATGTGTTGACATATAAATTGGATCGCCTAGAGAGTGGGTTTAACTGTTGTGTGAGTGAATGCGAGATTTGCAGAAGAGTTAAAAAAAATCTAGATGATTTGTGTTTCCACAAGCTTATAAAGGATTGAGTTTAATCTCACTATGGTATTAAAGCATCAATGGAGTATATGCGTTATGAGTTGTTGGGAGTGTTTTGATCTATGGCTTTGAGCCAAGTTGGGGAGTTTGCTATTGATTAGCTAATTGTACGGTTATGTGCTATGTTGGTTCCGGTTTGAGGCATGCTAGCGAATTAGTTCTGGTTGCGGAAATTGAGCCGAGGATGGCACGAGTGAAGCAAAATTTTGACAAAAGTTATATAGTGCTTCATAGATGTGTGAGAATCACAGGATGTCTTAAGCTGTTGTTGGTAAAGAATGCTCAGTGCATAGAGCAGGAAAATGTTTGTCTGTATTAGGATGAGGTCATATCCTATGGTGTCAGAGTGCTAATGAGGCACGGGTGGTTATGTTCGTTTGATCAGGTGAATTGCAGTTTGAATAAGAAGTAAATGACTATCGAGAATGGTTTTAATGTGTTCGAGATTCTACACAATCAGGTGTCTTAAGGTTGTGTATATGGTTAGAGACTGTGTTTTCATTCTAAAAGGTCAAGACTTGTGGTATTTTTATATCAATTATGGGATTCTATGTATCAGTATCTGGAAAGTAAAGGTAACGGATTTAGATTCGTAGGAAGTTCTTCAGAGTAAAGTATTTTGGAATGTGGTGTTTCTGGGAGTATTTGAGAGAGGATTCAGTGGCTTATGGGTCTTAGACAGTGTGATCTTGTGCTTGGGTCTCGTGTAGTGAGCCTGGGTTGAGGAACTGTGGGGCTACAGCAAGGGGGAATATCAAGTTGATGATGAATCAGAAGGGAAATTAGATAGATGGAATAGCTTGATAGTAGACCGAATCGGTATGGTAAGGATATGATTAATTCTTCGTATGTGTTCGAGGTAATGAGCCCTTATAAGTATTTTGCAGCAATGCTCTTGGGTTTTGATGGCTTGCTTAGCTTGGTCGAGTTAGAAAGATTCCGTCCTGGTAGTTTAATTTATGCAAACGGAATTGAGAGAGTTCTTAATTATTTCTACCGTGGTTGAAGAGGTGCATTTTCTACGAATATGAGACATGGAATGTGTAATGATTTTCTTCTAGATGGGATCAATGGAAGTTCTTGACTAGTTGAGTGCGTAGATGTATGTGGATCGGAAGAGAGATAAAAGTTTTCCTGCTATCCTTGGATGGTATGGTATATGCGGTATGTTGTGGAGGATCAAGATTTGCATGTACGAGGTTTCAGTTCAGTTCTGAAAAGTTCATATAACTCTTAGGCAACGGGTAGCCTCAGATAATCAAGGAAATGGTGATGCTAATTGGAAGCGAATTGACGAGAGTATATATCTCAGAAAAAGTGTAATGTAATTAAACTGATGATACTTCGATAATATTGCGGCATTTTCTTGTTGGATCAACTGGTGGTATTCGGGTTTGCTTGGTGGCACAGGAAATTTTAAAGTATCTATCGTGGAGTGATGGGGATATTTAAGGTGTGGTATGCGTTCGGACGGCAAAATTAGGATCAGGTATGATAATTCGTGTGCTATATAGAGTTGGAGACTGGGAGTTCTCATGTACAGGCTATGTCGTGGTTGTGGATCGTGTGTATTCGGCACCGTTTAGCGGCAATCGGTATTTGAAGGCTCAAATGGATCTTTATTTGCTGGTATGTTAGATTTTGGATGTGATGTTGAAATTCAGACTAGTTGTCTTAGTGTTAGGTGATGCTGAACTATTGCGCTACGGGCTATGCCTGAAATGCCACGGATTGAGTGGCGAGGTGCATTGGATTATGTTCTTGCAAAGTGTTTTATATTTCAAAGACCCAGCGCATGGCTAGGAATGATTGCTTTTCTTAATTGGGACTTCGTGATGGATATAAGTGCAGAGGTTCCTACCATTGGTTCCGTTCCGCTGTTAAGGGACTTTTCAGATGCGTTTCTTGTGGCCAGGCATGTCGCTGGGTGAGGTTGTGGATTTTGATTTTGATTTGGTGTCGATCATCGTATCATACAGCTCCGGCAGTAGTTATAGTAGTGGAAGGAGCAGCTTCAGGCTTTCTTGGAAATGAGTTCGTTGGTAGGCCGATGTGGATACGTGTTTAGCTTGAGTTGGCTTGGTTGGCCCCGAATTGTATTGTTGAGGGATATGTTAATTCGATCGTTATTGAGCTTGTTAGTGATCTATGAGTTGCTTTTAGGTATTGTGAGATGTTATGATTTGTTGGTTATGGGCGCATGTGGTGCGGTTCTATTGGGGATTCATAGTGAAAGTCGAGCGGGAAGAGTAATTGGGTGTTGCTCGGTAAATGGGGTATTGGTTATGACCTATCGGGTTGCGTGGCGTATGTTATTTATTTCACTATGGGTGTAATGAATTGCTTTAGTTCCAGACATCAAATTGTGTGTGGCTATCAATTTTGAGCATAGTGACTTGAGGTGTTTCAAGTGTAACCGTGTTTGGATAGGATCGTGCATTGTAGCGAGGCCACATGGAGATATGACCTTTCGGGTTAGATTCAAGTGTTCTATTTCTATGATGTGAGACAGGGTCTCAGCCTTGTGTTGTGATGGTACTGATGAGCTTGAGGTACAGCTCTTTCGTTTGAGTCGTTTTTCATGATTTGAGTATGTTCAGACCGTTTCTTATTGGTGCGCTATTATGCAAGTTCTGGCTTAGGCCTGTATTGAGGAGTCATATCACCAGAGTGGTGTGTTGGATTCGAGGTGATCGTTGGGGTCACTAGTGAATACGAATGGATTTGATTTCAGCTTGTTGGAAGGATAATATCGAGGTTTGGCTCGAAATCTGCTGTGGTATTAGTCAAAAGGGAAGTGGCTTCATGAATGGTTGATCATAGAAATGGTTACGGTTTATTGCGTGTTTCATTTATCGTTGGCAGTATATGAAAGTGTTGTAATAAGACCTTAGTTGATAAGAGGTTTTCTACCGGTATTCGGGTGTTGTGGGCAGCTACTGTGAATAGAAGTAATAGTTTCGAGTGTTTGGGTTATGTAGTATATCATATGATTGCACCTGAGGTTGTAGGTATGGGTTATTACAGCTGGTTTGGGCTTATTCTGAGCATAGATGTGAGGTTCTGATCTTGTGTATGATTTCGGAAAGTGCAATGTGGTTCTATGGTTTATGGACTAGATGGATTGTGAAAGTTTAGCTATATTGTGTTATCGGACCTATGCGAGATAGGGTGACATGGGATCACCCCCGGGTATATGTTTGGTAAGGTCATTCAGCTATTGGTTGGCTTCTAGGACAACTCTGGGTATGCTCGAGGACGAGCGTTTATTTAAGTTGGGGAGGATGTGATGACCCAACCCGTCGTCTCATGAGAACCGCTCCATTTCCCCCATTTCCTGTTTCGTTATACTTCATTATCAGTGTCTTGTGTGAACGAGTTGAATTGGGTTGATTTTTGGAAGGAAACGAGAAACTAAGTCTATTTAAGGAAGGCCTGTTTTGGAAAAGTCAACCGTATATTGACCTATGAGTTGAGGGCTCGGAGGTGGATTTCGACAATTCGGTTAGCTTCGGGGGATGATTTGTGACTTAGGAGTGTGATCGGAAGTGATTTTGGAGGTCCGGTGTAGAATTAGGCTTGAATTGGCTAAGTTAGTATTTTGGCGAATTCCGGTTGATAGGTGAGATATTGATCTAAGGGTCAGAATGGAATTCCGAGAGTTGCTGTAGCTTCGTTAGGTTATTTGGGATGTGTGTGCAAAATTTCAGGTTATTCAGAGGTGATTTGGTTGGGTTTTTTATCAAATGCGTGTTTCAGAGGTTTTAGAAGAACTTAGGCTTGAATCCGATGTAAATTTGGTGTTTTGATGTTAGTTTTGGTGTTTTGAGAGTGAAACTAAGTTTGAATGATCATATGCGATGTTTTAGTATTTTCGTATGCGGTCCCGAGGAGCTCGGGTGAGTTTCGGATAGGTTTGGGTTGCGTTGTGCTCGTTTTTCTTATGCTTCGACATCGTTTCTTCAAGCATAAATGATATCATATTGAACAAATGAGCTCCGATTACTGTTTTGAATGAAGCATTAGATCCGTATCATAATTACGGACCCATATAAAAAAATCGTCGAATTTGGACATCGTACGAGGATTTTATGGTCATTTTACCAAGGTTGCCCAGATTTTCAGGTTAATAACGAAATTGCCCCTGACGGCGTATTAAAAACCTGCACTATTTGCAAATCTTAAAACCTACATATCTCCTTCATTATAAGGTCAAATGGAGTGATTCAAAAGCCTAAATTCATTAGAATTTTAGAAGGGATCCATTGGGAGCAGTAAAACGCGTGAACAGTATACTTATAATGAGCATGTCAAGGTTTCTTCCAATTTTTGAACGGGAAGAAGCTTCTGAGACGATTTTTAAGAGAGGAAATCAGTGTGTATCACAGAAGTAAGTGATTTGATTATTAAAACTCATTTATGGGTGATTATAGAACATAATCCCAGCCTTTAATCCATGAAAAACAATAGAAAAATAGGATTTTGGGGCCTGAGATTATGAGACCTTTAGGGGTCGATTTGAGGGGTCAAACGGACTCCGATTTTGGTATTCTTTATATGTACGGAATTGGGAGAAGATGAAGAACGCTTTTCTGTAAAAATTTCTGAGTTTTGAGAAGTGTTCTCGGGGCTCGGGTTTTGTCAATTTCGGGATTATTGACATTTTTTAATTATTTTCGATTGGGTATTGATCCTATAGCATAATATGACGTATTCGTTGTGGTTTTGGTCAGATTCGACACACGAGCAGCTCGATTTGAGAGGCAAGGGCATAGCGAGCTAGGATTTTGGCCGGCTTGAGGTTAGTAATAGATGTAAATGTTGTGTTGAGGGTTTGAAACCCCGAATTTGTACATTGTAGTGCTATGTTGAGCTGACTTGCATGCCGGATAACGGGCGTGGGGTAGAGCACCGTTGGGGATCGTAACTTGGTTCGTGCCGATTAATAAAATTACTACCTAATTGATTGAAGCTTAGTAGATATCCTTATAAAAATGGATTAATTATCATAATTGGGCTTCATGCCAACTGCTTGAATCCTTCGGGGATTGTTTTTACTGGTTTCTTACCATATTTATAGACAATTGAACTCAGTCCTAGTATTTAATACTGTTTTGCAAACTCAGCCACTTTTTCTCAAAACTTGGAACTTAAATAACATTTCTAATGAAGTTTAGGTTGAATATTTTATATGCTATTATGCCCGAGGGGCTTATGTGATTCTGGACTGAGTGCGGGATAGGGCTGCGCGCTGCATCACTATTATATTGATATTGATATGAGGCTTAGGGCCTAATGGATGCCACGAGATGGCTTGATATTGTGCTTGGGCCGTAAGGGGGCCCTCCTAGAGTCTACACACCCCCAGTGAGCGCCATCGACGATAAATAAATGGAGCGGCTGCACGCCGCAACGGGTACTAGAGAGTACCGTACTATTTATTGCATTTCTTAATTGATTGTCATTCATTTAACTATCTGTTGCAACATCATTGTTTTCATTGGTTTATTGAGTTGATATTATCTGGATTGAACTGCTGTAATTATAGCTTACATTGTGCATATCCAGGATTTCTTACTCTAAGTCTTTATTTATGTTTATTACTCTTTAGGTTGGAAGTACTCACATTACTCCCTGCACCTTGTGTGCAGATCTAGGTGCACCCACTGAGGCTGAGTGAGGATTTCTCTGCCGAGCATCATATCTGGGAGCATCAAGGTAGGTGCATGACATCCGTAGTCCTGATCTTCCTATCTAACCTATTTGCTTTATTTCTGCATTTCTTTAGAGCAATATGTAGTAGGTTGACACCCGTGTATTAGAGGCTCAGACTTGTGACTCCGGATTCTTCGGGCGGTGTAGTAGTATTTGTACTTGGGTTTTTCGCATGTTTTAATTATATTTCAGAGTTTCAGTATTATGACTTAGTAATTATTTGTGTTAATTGAATCATGAACTATATAAAAAGGGTTAAGGTTGTTGAATTGGTCGGTCTTGCCTAGCAGTGTGTTGGGCGCTATCACGACCGGGGTTGGGGTCGTGACAAAGGTGATCATTACAGACAACGGGGCTAATCTCAATAGTCATCTGATGAAAGAGGTATGTCAGCAGTTCAGGATTACACATCGTAATTCCACCCCTTATCGCCCCAAGGAAAATCGAGCAGATGAGGCGGCCAACAAGAATATAAAGAAGATACTTCGGAAAATGGTGGAGAGTTCTAGACTGTGGCATGAAAAGCTGCCTTTCGTATTATTGGTTATCGCACTACTGTCCGTACTTCAGTAGGGGCGACTTCTTATTCATTAGTATATGGCACTGAGGTAGTGATACCTGCAGAAGTAGAAATCCCATCCCTTCGGATTGTCGCAGAAGCCGAAATTGATGATGATGAATGGGTCAAAACCCACCTGGAGCAATTAAGTTTGATCGATGAGAAAAGATTGGCAACAGTGTGTCATGGTCAGTTGTATCAATAGAGAATAATGGCAAGAGAATATAATAAGAAGGTGCGTCCACAAAAGTTCGAAGTGGTTCAGCAAGTGTTGAGACGTATTCTTCCACATCAAGCTAAGGCCAAAGGCAAGTTCGCCCCAAATTGGCAAGGGTTGTTCATTGTAACTAGAGTGTTATCCAATAGTGCTTTGTATTTAACAGATATAGAAGGCAAGTGTGTAGAAATGGACATCAATTCTGATGCGGTCAAGAGATATTATGTATGATTTTCTTTGTATTTGTTTGTACTCGGCATGTTTTGGAGATTGAAATGACAAAGGCATTTTGTTCTGCTATCTAAACACTTTATCCTTTGTTACCCCCCTTTGAGCCTTATTGATTTTCTTTCATACCCCTCTTTCGGAATCAGTAGCAAGGATCAGAAGTAAAAGCGTGAAAGACAAGTAAAGGAAAAGAGAGAAAAGAAAAGAATGAAAAAAAAAAGAGAAAAAAAGAATAAAAATAAAAAAAAGAGAAAAGAAAAAGGGAAAATGATAAAACAACAAAAGGAAAGGAAGAAAGAAAAGAAACGAAGAGAAAGCGGAAGGAAAAGAAAGGAAAAATCACAACAACAAAGCAATTACTATGACATGAACTACGTTCGACCTCATTCCTTTTAAGGATACATAAGCAGCCTCACGGTTCGGTCCCATCAAAATAAAAATCCAAAAGTCCTCAAGCAAGAAAGTGGGGCAGAAGTTGCGGTTGTTATAAGAAATTTGATTCCAAAAGTTATAATTTAAACCCATTTGAATTGTTTTGAGCCTTTAATACCCTTTCTTTCTAACCCTGTCGAAAATCCCACATTACGGTCTAAAGAAAAACCTTCTGATCAGTCTTTAAGAAATACCAAGTCGAGCAAGAAGAGGCGATTCATATCAGGGGCAACACTCTGGTCCAAGCAGGAAAGTAATAAAAAATGAGAGTCTTATTGGTGAAAACCCTCAGGGGCACCGTAAGGCGACGAGAGTTGAGAGAAATCAAAATGAGAGAGTCTTATTGTTGAAAACCCTCACGGGATGCACCGTAAGGCGGCGGGAGCTGAGAGAAATAAAAATGAGAGAGTCTTATTGGTAAAAACCCTCACGGGCATCTTAAGGTGAAAGTGAGTTAAGAAGTGAACAAATGAGAGAGGTCTGTGGGTGAAAACCGTTTAGGACACCGCAGGATGAACAAGGTGAGGGTTTGAGTGAAGAAATCAGGTTATGGAATTCTCGGGCAACAAATTATAGCAACTGAAAGTTGATTGGTTGGACGGATTGGGCCGATTAGTCCAAAATGCACATGATCAATGGTACCAGCTGTTCCACTCAGATAAGTCTCTTTTCCTTTTCCTTTTTAGTAAGTCGTCCAGTTTTGGATTTTCTTTATCCTTAACTCTCAAGGTCATTGCATTTCATTTCTTTTGGGGTTTGTTTCTCTAATATGTTTCAATGTCAGTTTTGTTCAAAGTAAATAAGAAAGGATTTCAAAGCTCACTACCAGCTTCCAAAATTGCAAAGCACAGTATGGCCAGAACATACCAAAGATAACATGATGTAAAGTGGGATACAAAGAATCACCGGAAGCTTCATCGGTGGAATGATTTGGTAGTGTCATGGGAGATGCAAAGGTTTAGATAAAGGGTCAGAGGTGTAAAACAACAGTACGGGTATAGAACACTCGGGTCGTCAAAGGTCATGGGGTTTGAAAGTCAGTCAGAAAGTCAAGCAGTTCAGGGCCAGTTCGAGAAAGCAGGACAAAACGAACATGGAAGCGGAGAGACCTTCATCAAGAATGCCATCAACTAACCATCATTTTAAACTAACAAATTTTTCTTTGATTGAAACAGGGGCAGTAAATTTTGTTTGTTTCGGAGAAACTCTCCGTAGGGGAAAGAGCAAGCACCAAAACAGGTTTGACTGTAAACTCTCAGGACCCTCCCGGAAAATGTGGCTTAATTAAAGTTCAAAACAATCATGAATAGCATAGTTTAGCATAAGGGAT
>MU673487.1:64978-100675 GCA_026770625.1 Nicotiana glauca | reverse complement strand
GAATAATGGGACCTAGTTTTGAGATTTCCATTAGATAACAAGATGTACTGTAAATTCTTTTGTAGGGTAGTATAATACAGTCGTAAAAATTACCACTTTTAAGATAAGACTTGATTTTGATTTTCAGGACCTTCCTGGATAATAGGATGTAGTTTAAGACCTTCTCATATAACAGGACTTAGCGGAAGTAATACCTTTAGAAGTTATAGCTTAGATCTATAATTGTTGTTTAATTAAGAGTTGCCAAGACCTCCATGGATAATAGGACTTAGCTTTTAAATTCTTAATAATAGTTGGTAGAATGATTCAGTTTAACACTCACCTATGTGCCCAGATACCAAACTGGGGCAAAAAATTTCCTTTGTTTTGTCTATTTTAGTTGGAATCAGGTACCCGCTTGGAGAACATGGAGAAAAAGTTCAAATTCAACAGTTAGGAGCCCGCCCGGAGAACAAGGGAATACATTCAAGTTTAGCAGTCAAGAGCCTGCCTGGAGAACAAGGGAGCACATTTTAAGTTAGCAGTCAGGAGCCCGCCTATAGAACAAGGGAGCACATTTCAAGTTAGCAGTCAGGAGCCCGCCTGGAGAACAAGGGAGCACATTTCAAGTTTAGCAGTCAGGAGCCCGCCTGGAGAGCAGGGAATACATTTCAAGTCAGCAGCCAGGAGCCCGCCTGGAGAACAAGGGAGCACATTTCAAGTTTAGCAATCAGGAGCCCGCCTGGAGAGCATGGGAATATATTTCGAGTTCAGCAATCAGGAGCCCACCTGGAGAGCAAGGAATACATTCAAGTTTAGCAATTAGAAGCCCGCCTGGAGAGCATGGGAATACATTTCGAGTTCAGCAATCAGGAGCCCGCCTGGAGAGCAGGGAATACATTCAAGTTTAGCAATCAAGAGCCCGCCTGGAGAGCAGGGAATACATTTCAAGTAAGCAGTCAGGAGCCCGCCTGGAGAACAAGGGAATACATTTCAAGTTTAGCAGTCAGGAGCCCGCCTAGAGAGGAGGGAGTACAATTCAAGTTAAGTTGTCAGGAGTCCGCCTGGAAAGCAAGGGAGTACATTTCAAGTTTAGCAGTCAGGAGACCGCCTGGAGAGCAGGGAATACATTGAAGTTTAGCAATCAGGAGACCGCCTAGAGAGCACGGGAGTATAATTCAAGTTCAGCATTAAGGAGCCCGCTTGGAGAGCAAGGGAATACAATTCAAATTCAGCAGTCAGGTGCCCACCTGGAGAAAGGGGAAACATCTCAAAATACAGTTCGGTAGTCAAGCGTCCACCTGGAGAAAGGGGCAACATCTCAAAATACAGTTCGGTAGTCAGGCGTCCACCTGGAGAAAGGGGCAACATCTCAAAATACAGTTCAGCAGTCAGGCGTCCACCTGGAGAAAGGGAAAGCATCTCAAAGTGTAGCTCAAGTTGACAGTCAGGCATCCACCTGAAGAAAAGGAAAATATCTCAGATTATAATTCAAGTCGACAACAGAGGAATGTCACCGGAAGAATACAAGTCAGAATGGCAACAAAAGCTGCAAGATAAAGTTTGAAGAGATAGATAGGTTTTGTAATTCATAGACCATAGTTTAGACTAGCTTCTTTTTATTTTTGACATGGTGTAATAAGGGGTTCAATAAGCAGTAGCAGCAACAACAACAACAACAACAGTGAAACCACAACTTCATAGTAGTCCCAGCTACCAAACATTCCTGAAATCCATTGACCTGATTCCTTTATAGCCGAGGATATGTAGGCAACCTCAGAAGCAGGGTGCGGTCAAATATTTCAAAAATACTTCCCCCGGAGTATTCGAACGGGCAAAAATTGCTCGTATCTGCTCATTTTATCTTTGCATGAAAACTCTTCGTGTTTCCGAGCAAAGAAGGGCAGCTGTGAGCATGTGATTTTTGCCCTATATGAATTACGCCCATAAATTCAATAAAAAATAATTCCTTTCAGTTTTTGCAAATATGTGGATTTTCGTAGCATTTTCTGTTAATTATGTGCATTTTTGTCTGCGCATTTTTGGGGAAAAATACAAAAAATGTGTTGCATGAGCATTTAGGAGTTAGTTGTGCATTTTAAGAATTAATTAGTAATTAGGTTATTTTGTAAAATGAAAATAAAAAAAATGACTCACTTTGCATTTTTTTTTAACTTTTTAACTTTAAATTTTGTAGTTTCTTTTAATTTGGGAATTTATTAACTGTTGTAAATACTATGATGAGTAATTAGTTTAATTTGAGAAATTAATTTAGTTTAAGAGTTGATTTAGGATGTAAATTAATTTGGAAAAAAGAAAAAAATAATTGAAAAGAAAAGAAAAGAAAATAATTAGAAGAAAGGTTGATTTTGGGCCATTTTGGTTTAGCCCAAATCAAAATCCAACCCCAGACCCGGCTACCCCTGAGTCTCTTGAGCACTAGTAACAGCTTCGATATCAGTTATCATTTTTCCTTGGATCTTGTGTTGTCCGCTTATCACAAACCGACCACCTCAAACTTTCTTCACAATTCAAAACAAAAGACGCGTTAGAATGGACTAATTCGTCCTTATTATATCATCATTTTTTCTTTTTTCTTTTTCTTTTTTCTTTTTTCTTTTTTTCATTCATTTTTTTCATTTTTTCATTTTTTTTGGATTGATCGAACCTGATGTGGGTTGCCTACGTATCATGTGGGAACATGAATCAGATCTTGCGTAGTTCGTGAAGATTATGAATAAATAAATAAACTAACTCTTTTTTTTTGGATTTTGGACTTTTTCGAAAGAAAGACTTAGAAAGAAGCAACAAAATATTTTTGAATTTCGATTAAATAATTTTTTTTTGAGAATTTTTGAAAAGAAAGACTTCTAACGAAGAAAATATTTTTCTTTGAATATTGACTTTTATTTTCTAGAATTTCAAAAGAAAAACTTCTAAAGAAGAAATGAAATATTTTTGAATTTTTAGACTTTTATTTTGAATTTATGAAAGAAAAACTTCTAAAGAAGAAAAGAATGAAAAAAAANCCCCCCCCCCCTCCAAATCGTCTCTCACCCTCCCCTGAGCCACCGCCCGCTGCCTGCCGCCCACAGAAAATCACCTACGGCGGCGGCGGGCATTTAATCGCCGTGAAATTAATACCACAGCTTCCCTTTTGCCTGCTTATCTCAAATCCCCACCCAGTTTTCCTCGAAACCCACTCAAGCTCCTTGAATTTTCGTTTGAAATCATGAACCCTAGCCACCACCAAACTACCGCAAATTCACACCCTAGGACCTCCTTCACTTCCTCTTCCCACTTCTATCAACAATTTCCTCAAAAACACCCCTAAATGGCTTAAATCTCGAATCTGAAATGTTGAGCCCTAACTTCTGTTTTCCTTTGCATCTTTTTAGGTCATGTGATGTTTGAATGAACTCAAAACAACCGTTAGTCGACGGTTCTTGTTAAGAACAGACGATTAACGGTAGTTCGAGTTCACTCTTTGGCTTGGTAGATTGAGTGAGTAATTCCAGTATTGAAGGGGTAGTACAGGTAATTTTCTTTTCTCTTTCCTTGTTTGATTTTGTTTTCAGCATGATATAGTTGATTTGGTTGTATGTTTAGTCATCAGCATTTTTTATTTTTATTTCCGGTAGTTCTTAGGTTGATTCTGCTTTGTTGTTTGTTTATTAGGAAAATTGAAATGGTGACATGTTAGTATTTAGGGTTTATTAGTATTGTGTCTAATTAATCCAAATTATGCATATTAGTTTCTTGTTAGGAATTCTGAATTCATAATAGATTCAAGTGTTCCTATGTGTGTCATATTGATTTCAAGTTCATTGATAAATAGAGGCAGATTTAGTTACAGGTTTAAAGTGAATCAGTATCTGTTTGCTTGATCTTCATTGTTTCTTTGATTCTGAATTTTTTTGTTTGTCCTAGTTTGTTAATTAGTAGGAACTCTTAGGTTCTTAATTTCACAAAAGGGAAATTTTAGGAGTCTTAAAGGAAGGGGCAGGGGTTGTAATAACTGATTGGGCAAAGGTTAATTTAGAAATTTCAGGCTGGGAGGGAATCATTTATGTTAGGAAGAAGGTTCTAGAAGATAAGGTGAGCACTAATCTGTTAGGGAGCAAGGATTTTCAGATATTTTAGAGGGGTAAAAGGGGTCAAATAATTGAAAAAAGAGGGGTAAAAAGGGTATTGTTTAGTCAGGCCTGGGCTGCCTTAGGTGTGCCTATATAAGGACCCTTTCCCTTTCATTTTTAACAGCCTTGAACACTCTAATTCATATACAGAAAAATAGCTACTATTTCATTGGATTTTGAGTGATTTTTCAGTTTTCTCTTTAATCTCTGAAATAATTTTGAGTAGCTTGAGGCTGGAAAACTCGAATTCATACTGAGAATTATAAATTTTACTGTTTTCATTAGATCTTCAGGGGCTCTGATTTCTTTTCGAATTCCTGAAATAATTTTGGCTCATTGGAGTGTTTGAAATGGTTTGAACTTGGTTTTAATTTGGGTTTGAAGTTTGCTAGCCAATTAATGCTTTGATGGTTGCTGAACTAATCTCATTACTAGGTTGAATTGATCCGAGGTTAACCTGTTGCTACTGCTGTTGCTAAGCTTTGATTCTCACTTCTGCTTTGTTCCTTCTCTTTTCCAGGTACATTTTGATCCTTATGGATGTTATTTAACATGTAACTTGAAGCATGAGTTGAGAATCAACTATAAACTTCAGTTTTATAACCACTATGTAGCTTCGAAGTTTGATTAATGTATTTGTCAAAGCATGGTTGTAACTGATAATTAGATCATGTTAGCTTAGTATAGTGGTTTTCTTCTAATTCTAATTTTTAGAGTCAGCAGCTAGAATTGGATTTCCTTTGAGTTTAGCTTGTATTAATGCAGTAAATTAGGTTGTTAAGAATGGTTGAGTTTGTCAGATTAGTGACTGTTGATTATGATGAAGCAGCTTAGCAGTAACAAGAAGTAGCAGTTTGTCATATGTCCTTTAGTTGAATTCTGTATGTATAATGTGGACTTGGGCATGATATTCTGAATATCTCATTGATTTATGAGTTAGTTTTCAATTCAGGATCGTTTGAAACAAAATTCAAAGCATGAAAAAATGAAAATGACTATATGATTAGTATGTTTTACAAGTATTAATCCCTGTGGTAGGAGTGGTTATTATATGAATGTGGTTAGATTTTAAATAGCTTATAGTTAAATCAATTCTTCAGTGTTCAGTAATTGTATGTTCAATTTGATGATTATTAAATGGTAGGCTTACAGGGACATGGGCCCTCTTGGGCCAGTGTTTGGCGAATGAGCCCATTTGTTTGATATAATAAGTTTTACTTTTGAGATTTTGTACCTATGGGGATTCGATGTTGAGTCCTGCATTCCCAGCCTTAATTTTGAGAGATTTGATCTTTCTTTTGGCTAGGACTTTATGTCCGCTTCGAAATGGGAAGCTTTGCATTCCCCAGCCCTTTTTGGGCTTGCGTTCAAGACCAGTTGTCTTTTCTCTTTAGTATGGAAGTTTTTCAAATAGCACTTGGGCCTGTAGCCAGCTTAGGCCCAAAGCTCTGAAGGTAATTTTAAAAAAATAAGACAGGGGGTGGGTTGCGCATAAGTATTTAGTTTGTTGCAAATTGGGACCTTCACGTTAATGACCATTGCTTGCCCTATTTCCAGTTGGGCCATTAGGTAAATCAGACCTCGTTTTTTATGCCCATTAATCCAGCAGCCAAATCCTTTATTAGCGGAGGTGAGTCATTTTAAGTAGTGAATATAGTTCATAGCCTTTGTGTTAATTTCATGACCTGGATATAAAATATTTGTAGAAAAGACTTTAGGGCCGTTTAAAACGCCATTGTGATTGTGTATACGCTCGCATAACATAATTATGATTTTAAAAACAAATCGGAGTATGCGTTCGCGCAACTTTGGCTAAACTTTCTTAATAATAATAAAGTGTTATTAATTGTGGATATATCCGCGTGACATGATTTTTGACGCATCAAACAAATGGGTATACATACGCGTAACCCGTTTCAAGATAATTTTCTTAATCAAAAGAGGTGAAAAAGGTAAAAACACATAGGTTCTAAAATCAGGAATTAGACAATATAATAAGCCAAGTATTATCAAAGCGACCGTGCTAGAACCACGGAACTCGGGAGTGCCTAACACCTTCTCTCGGGTTAATAGAATTCCTTATCCGAATTTCTAGTTCGCTGAGTGTAATACAGAGTCATTCTTTTCCTCGATTCGGGATTCACACCGGTGACTTGGGACACCACGAATCTCTCAAGTGGCGACTCTGAATTCTTCTAAATAAATAAGTCCCGTTTCGATTGTCCTTTACTAGAAAAAACTCCCTCTATCATACCCTTACGGGTGTAGTAAAAAAGGAGGTGTGACACGGTTCCCATGACACGATTCACAAATTGTATCAAACAAATAAGTGTATGACAATCGTAACTTGTTCCAGATTAATTCCATCAAAAAAATAATTAAATGCGGTTATAAAAGCTAAAAATGCACAATAGGTTAAAACATGTAGTAAATCAGATAATAGGCCAATTCTCAACAGTTTAAGCGACCATGCTAGAACCACGAAACTCGGGAATGCCTAACACCTTATCCCGAATTAACAGAATTCGTTACTTAGAATTTTTGGTTCGCAAGCTTTTAAAACAAAGTAGAAGTTTCCTCGATTTGCGATTTTAAAATAAACTGGTGACTTGGGACACCAAATAAATTATCCCAAGTGGCGACTCTGAAAAATAAATAAAATAATTCCCATTTTGGATAATATCACTTAAATTGAAAAAACTCCCTTATACCCCTCTCGGGTGGCAAAAAAGGAGGTGTGACAGCCTTAACATACCTATATGATATCTTCCTTATTACTCAACCAAGCTCGACACAACATCTTGCATCTACAACAAGTGAAATGATATTGCCGTTAACATATGGCCTACCGTTGTATTTGGCTAGTCGTACGACTTAAGAAAAATCGGGTAGCAACTCCCCTATTTTTAATATATCCCAAATACCACTAAGGTTCAACAGCCCAACAACAATAATTATAACCAACAATAGCAATAACAATAATATAATCCACTATGAGTTTCTCTGATTATCTTAACAATCATATTGAGCTACAAAATATTTTTACTCATAACAAGATATGAATTGAATCCAACTCTTATTCCATAAATTAGTTTACAACCTTCAGAAAATTATACTTATATGTAACATATTATTTCTAGTTTAAAACATCCACAAAATGGCTTCCAAAGCAGCCCCATACGTCTAGCACCTTAATTTTTATCGCCAATCACTTGTTTTTCATATTTTATTCTTCAATCAACTTAATTAACACCTATAAAAGCTTAACAACAGCAGACAAAACATTATTAAATAATTAATCACAATATTTAGCCACCACAAATCTTATATTCAACCACAAAATAGTCCAACCAAAAAGATAACCATATCCCATGTTCCTTCAAGTGCATCTTATGGTTTTTCACTCAAACAACACAACCAACATAAGATTAATCTTAGGCACAATTAAGAAGATGTTATATATACCTTGTACAGTAGCCGCAACTCGGAAACTTATATCAACTTATCCCACAATAGGCCTCAATCACACTACAACACCGTAGAAGCATTCTCTTGTAATCTTTAACACCTTTGATGATGATTTGAGTGGATTTTCCTTAAGTTTGGTTCTTGGGATCTTGGGATATGTTAGGGAGGGTTTTGGAGATATTGAGAGTGTTTTTATATGAGTAACATCTATATTGTTAACGCGATTTATGGGGATAAGACCACCGCCTCAATTCTCCAAGGAGGTGGGTAAGCTGCCTGCTTGGTAGCTTGAGCAATGCCATTTCGGACGCTTGTATCTCTCTACTCAAATATCGTATTGACAAACGGTTGAACTATTAGAAACTAGACACATAGGGATTTAATTCCATATAAAGATATCTATGTAATTCTCAATATATTGGTAGAAAACTGCATCGCAACCTGGCCTATAAAATTGTCAGTTTCTTCGAAGTGCGGCGACGTGACTTGGCAACCTTACTTTATAAATTCATATTTCTCTACCTCGATGTCGTATAAATAAATGGTTGGACCATTTGAAACTAGGTTCCAAGCCCTAAATTTTGGTATATAATATGACCCAAAAATACCTCATATATCACAGGAAATGTATTTCCCAAAATGCTTCTTTATAAGGCAAATCCTTAGTCGGTTTTTGCCGATTTGTCCCAAACTTTATATTTCATAGACAATCATCATATATTTACATATTATGCATTTAAACTCATTTAAATCATTATTAAAAAGTCTCATATTCATCTTAACTTACTTAAAACTTCAGTAAACCTTTCTTATCCTTGTAAAAGGATTTCGTCCTTTTTGAGTTTACATTAGATAATCCTATAATGACAGTGACATCTGAAGTACGGGGTGTAACAATATTAAATCACTTTATATACTTCCAAAGAATTTCTCATTTTCAAGCTTACATCAATTGATGTACGACATACTTTCACGTACAAAAACATACGGTGTAACAGATTTGGGTCGCGACAGCTAATGGGTGAGCCTATTAGATAATTTTGGGATGGTTGAAGGCCTGTTGCCGAAATTTGAAACCTTAATGGATATTTATAAATATTTTTGTATTTGTTTTGATTTATTTGGGATATCTAATGGTAGACATTGAATTGTGGGGTGATTTTTGGGCATTTTAATCAATTGGAGAATTATAGTATTTTTAGAGCTTAAAGGTTGAGGTAAGTTGATTAGTGCTTAATCTTCTTAATGAATTCTCTTTAAAAGTATGTCTTAAGTTGATATATTGTATTATTTGTAAATGTGCATCCGTACTTGTAGGGACAAGCAGGAGAGATGTCGCCATGTTTTTTTCTAAATTGTTGCTTATGAAGTGTCATGAAATTTTATAAAAGATTATTTTCAAAACTTGTTGGCAAAATGATACTTAAGAAAATTCTTATAAATATTATTAAAACATATTTTTTTTATAAGAGTATAAAATTCTTGAGTGCTAAATATATGTTTTCATGAAAAGTATATCTTTTGAAATTTCAACAAAGGAAGCACTTGTTGTATCTTTAGATTGATGTTATTTTCTAAATGCTTTAACATGAAAAATGTTATTCATTTGACTTTGTTCAAATAGTTTGGATTGGCTATGAAAATAATGATTTGATAAAAATAGATCCTTTGAGGATAATATGATATGAATCTATTTTGAAATATCAAATGTTTTAGGAGACCACAAATTGGTTCGAATGTTGAGTTCGTTACCATGGAACTACATGTACTGGTGTAGGGAAATTCCAAGGCATAGCCGAGGTTTGTGGTATAAAGTCCCCCATTTAGAGGGAAAATGATCATTACTTAAAGTAATGAGGCTAAGTCGACTCGTACGGCATTACAAGAATTCACCCAGACAAGTAGTATCAAATACTTGTTACTAGGTTGATCACCTAGTAGTTGTTTATAATGTCTGTATCGGTATAGTACTCCCGGTGAAAGGTAAAAGAGAACTTTCTTATGTTTAGGCCTAATGAGTCAAAAATTATTTCGATGACTTAATGAGATTGAAATGGTTTTATATTATATCTATTAAAATCTTGGGATAGAGATGTTCTAAAAACTTTATAGCATGGATTACATTTCACTTGTATTTTATTTAAAATGATAAAGAGCATGATTTGTATACCTTTTGATCACTTTATGTCCCATATTGGTTGCACACTTTTTGTAAAATCGTGTCCCAGGAACTTGAGTTAAAGAGAGTATATGACACTTATTTAGTGCCGTTGTGGTGTAGTCAGCCCTTAGCCCCCCCTCCCCCCCCTCCCCCCATGGCTCCACTTACTTTACATGTTTTAGGATGAGGTATGGTACGGGGCATACAAACATTGCTAGGATGACTCTCTTCCTAAGGTATATGGCGAGGCACCACTCCTATTTCGTGGTAGCTATCATATTATTTCTTAAATTATGTTAGTCGGGCATTAGCCAAAGTATTTAGTTCTATTCCTTTATATAGAGGCTCCATAGATAGTTGTGAAAAGTTATAGTAATAGGGTTGTACGTAACATACATGAAAAATATTTATTTTACTTAGTCTCATTGTTATGATTATGAGAGGCTTCATGTATGATTTTGAATTGGAAAATTGTTCCATGGTTTAACTTAAAAATATAAAAAATATTCAAAGAGCTTCCATGGTTAAATTGAATTTCATGCATATAGTTTGGGTTCATCATATGGGTTGATTCGCTCCGGTCAATGTAACGACCCGACAGGTCGTTTTGAATTTTTGCACCTTGACCGCCAGTTCTCAGGCATGACTTGCCCCGTGTTATGTATTATGATAGATGTAGATCGTTGGTTTTGGTTTCAAGAAAATCGGGATGAATTTGAAAGAACAGTTCAGTAGAAAGCCTTGAATTTGAAAGGTTTGACCAAGAGTTGACTTATTTGTATATGAGCTCGGATCGGAGTTTTTATGATTTGGTTAGCTTCGGGGGATGATTTGTGACTTGGTGCGTGATCGGAAGTAATTTTGGAGGTCCGGTGTAGAATTAGGCTTGAATTGGCGAAGTTAGTATTTTGGTAAAATTCGGTTGAGGGGTGAGATTTTGATCCGAGGGTCGGAATAGAATTCTGAGAGTTTCTGTAGCTACGTTAGGTGATTTAGGATATGTGTGCAAAATTTCAAGTCATTCGGAGGTGTTTTGGTTGGGTTTTTGATCAAATGCGTGTTTCGAAAGTTTTAGAAGAACTTAGGCTTGAATCTGATGTAATTTGATGGTTTTGTTGTTGTTTGTGGTGTTTTGATGATTGTAGGAAGTTCGAATGATGTTTTAGGAATGGTTGGCACTTTTGGTTGAGGTCCCGGGGACCTTGGGGTGATTTCGGATGGCCATCGGGATGAATTTTGGACTTGTGTTATTGCTAAGTTTTGCTGGTTCTGGTATTTCCGCATTTGTGGAAATAGGACTGCAGATGTGATGAGGGGCATCACAGGTGCGAATTTTGGCTATTGAGGGATTTCTGCAGAAGCGGATGATTTTTCTGCAGATGCGGACCTTGACCGCAGAAGCGGTCTGTGCATTTAAGAGGTTTTCGCAGAAGCGGATGGTAGTCCGCAGATGCGGCATCCGCAGAAGCGGATTTAGACCACAGAAGCTGTCCTGGCTAATAGTGGAACTCCGCAGGAGCGGAATAATTTTTGCAAAAACGGAAACCGCAGAAGCGGTTTATTGATCGCAGGAGCGAAAATGTCTGGGCAGAAAAGGGATTTAAAGTTTTATTTTGTTCCGCGAGCTAAGGTATTTTCCACCATTTTTGAACATCCTTGAGAGCTTTCAGACGAGAATTCAAGGGGATTTCGACTGGATTGATTGGAGGTGAGTTCTATGACCTAAATACATGATTTAATGGTAGAATCAACGTAGAAATTCATGAAAATTTATCAAAAAGGAGGAAGAACTAGGGCTTGAGTTTTGGTATTTCAAATTGGGTTTTGATAGGTCATTTGAGCTCGGATTTGGGAGTTCTTGATATGTATAGACTCATGGCAAGATAAGGAATCCATTGATGTAAAATTTTCTGGAATTCGAAAAGTGGGCCGGGGGCTCGAGTTTTGCAAATTTCATGATTTTCGATGTTTTTCGATTCTTTTCGATTGGGTTATATTCCCTTAGCCTATTGTGATGTATTCGTTGTAGTTTTGATTAGATTCGACGTGCGAGGAGGATTATTTGAGAGGCACGGGCATAGAAAGCTAGGATCTTGGTCGGCTTGAGGTGAGTAATGATTGCAAATGATATCCTGAGGGTTTGAAATCCCGAATTTGCACACTATAGTACTATATTAAGGTGACTTGCATGCCGGATAGCGAGTGTGGGGTAGAGAACCATTGGGGGATTGTGACTTGGTCCGTCCCGATTGATGATTTTACTGCGTATTTGACTGAAACTTATTTGTTATTATCATGATTTGGGCTGATTTCCATATTTGGGTTTCGTGCCAATTATTTGAACCCTTCGGGGATTTTATCACTATTTCCTTACTATTTTGACATATTATTTTAACTCAATCCTGTTGACATCTTCTGATTTACAAACTCAGCCAATTTTACTCAGATTTGAAACTTAAATGATATTTCTAAATGATATTTTGGGCTGAGAACTACCATTTTACAAATGCTCGAGGGGCTTGTGATAATTTTTGGACTGAGTGAGGCCGAGAGCTATATGTGAGGATATGCTGAGTGATATGAGGTCGAGGGCCTGAGATACTTTAGATGCCACGAGGTGGCTTGAGTGATGTGAGGAGGCTTTCAGGCTTTGTGAGTGATGTGAGAAGGCTTTTAGGCCTTATTTTATATGCCACGAGGTGGCTTGATATTGCGATTGGGCCGTAAGGGGCCTCTCCCGGAGTCTGCACACCCCCAGTGAACGTCATGTGGATCGGGCTATACGCCACAGCGGTTATCTCCCTGCACCTCATGTGCAGATGCAGGTATCTATTCACCGGTAGCGGGTTTTGGGCCGATCAAAGGTAGAGTTATATGAGTTAAGGAGGTGACTATTAGTGTTCCAACACCATGTTTCTCTCCTTTGTTCATTATTCTAATTTTGTATATTTTAGAGCTTATAGTGGATTTATATTCTGATAGATGCTCGTGACCCGTGACACCCCGATTAGGGCTGTGTTGGGTTGGCTTTTTGCTAATTAATACTATTAAGTCCTATTTAAGCTGTTTATTTATGTTTAACTCTTTTTGAAAAGACGAGTTGGGTTAGTTGGCTGGCCTCTTCTTCACGAGAGGTGCCATCACGACCAGTGCAGGGTTTGGGTCATGACAAGTTGGTATCAGAGCCCAGGTTACTAGGTCTCATGAGTCATGAGCAGGTTTAGTAGAGTCTCGTGGATCGGTATGGAGACGTCTGTATTTATCCTCGAGAGGCTGCAGAACCTTTAGGAAAACTTCACATTCTTGAATTCTTATCGTGCGTCCTTGATTCATCTTGAAAAGAAACTCTTGAATTTTCCATGCGTTTGTATGCGCGCATGAGCGCTCAGTATCAGATGTGCCTTGATGGCTTGTGATTCCCTGATCAGGGGGCGAGATGTGAACTCTGTGAGTTTGATGTTGGGCCAGTATGGATGACTTGAGGCTGGATCTTTGCCTATGGCTTGAGCACTGAGGTGTTGATTGTGTGAGTAAGTATTTTGAACTTATATGTTTGGCAGTGTCCCTATTAGTGGAAGTGATGGTTGAATGGCCATGTGATGAGTATATTAGTACTGCGAGATGTATCTATGTAACTTGGAAGTGACGAGGAAGGCCTGCGGGATGATAAATGAACTATTAAGTGTATGATTCCATTGTGATTGGATGCGTGCTCCGAGTTATAGGCGCGTGAAGAATATTTTCGTGTCTCCTAGTTGGGGGTGAAGTAAATTTCATGTTGCGGTATGAGTTCAGACTCACGAAGACTAAGTAACTGTGTAATGTGTATGATGGTAGAAAGTGTACGGAAATGTTATATTTAGGTAAAGCAGGTGGGTTATCCCCTACGGAGTGTTCCGAAGTGGTGTTATCCTTATGTGTATGTTAGAAGATCTCATATGTAATGGAAGGGTCCGTGTTGAAATTTGAAATTTCGGATTGCTTAAGAGAGTGGGATTGACTATTGCGGGGATGAATGCAACATTTTGCAGAAGATTACAGCACTGGATGATCTGTGTTTTCACAACTTATAAATGATTCGAGTTAAATCTCACTAGGGTATTGTTGCATCAATAGAGTAAACGTGTTATGAGATATTGAGTGTATCTTGATCTATGGCTTTGAGCCAAGCGGGGGAGTCTGCTATGAGTAATTGACTGCACGGTTAGGTGCTATGTTGGTTCCAGTTTGGGGCGTGCGAGTGAGTTAGCTATGGATAGAGTAAAGGAAAATTTTGACAAAAATTATACTATACTTTATAGGGTATGAGAATCGCGGAATGTCTAGAGTGTTGTTGGTGAAGAATGCTCGGCGCATAGGGCAATAAGTTGCTTGGTTGTATTGGGATGAGGATTTCATTTTGCGGTGTCATAGTGCCAATGAGGCACAGGTGGTTCTGTTCGTTAGGTCAGGTAATTTGTAGTTTGAATAAGAGTGAATGACTTTCGAGAATGGTTCTAATGTGTTCAAGATTCTGCAGGAAACAATCGGGTGTCTCAAGGTTGTGTATGTGGTTAGAGACTGTGTTTTCATTGGAAAAAGGTCAGGACCTGTGGTATTTTTATGTTAATTATGGGATCCTATGTATCAGTATCTGGAAGGTAAAGGTAACAAATTCAGATTCGCAGGAAGTTCTTCAAAGTAAAGTATTCTGGAATGTGGTGTTTCTAGGGATATTTGAGAGAGTAATCAGCGGCTTATGGGTCTTAGACAGTGTGGTCTTGTGCTTGGGACTCGGGTAGTGAGCCTGGGTTGAGAGATTGTGGTACTACAGCAAGAGGGAGTATCAAGTTGAAAATGAATTAGAAAGGAATTTAGATAGATGGAGTAGCTTGATAGTAGATCGGATCGGTATGGTAAGGATATGATTAAATCTTTGTGTGTGTTCAAGGTAATGAGTTCGTACAGGCCTTTCGCAGCAATGCTCTTGGGTTTTGGACGGCTTGCTCAGCTTGGTCTAGATATAAGGATTCAGTCCTAGCAGTTTAGTTTGGGCAAAGGGAATTCGGAGAGTTCTTGATGGTTTTTACAGCGGTTTGGAGATGTATATCTTCTATGGGCAAGCGGAGCATGGGATATATAGTGACTTTTCTTCTAGATGGGACTAATGGAAAGTTCTTGACTAGTTGAGTACGTAAATTTCTGTGGCTCGGAAGGGAGATGAAGTTCTCATGTATACTAGGATGGTATGGTATATGCGGTATATAGTGGGGGATCAAGATTTGCGTGTGTAGAGTTACAGTTCAGCTCTGAAAGGAAGTTCATAAAACACTTAGGCAGCGGGTAGCCTCAGATGATTAAGGGAATGATATTTCTAATTAGAAGTGATTTGACGATAGTATATGTTCAGAAAAAGGGTACCATTATTAAGTGGGTGGCACTTCGGTAGTATTGCAGCAGTTTCAGGCTGGATCGACTGCTGATATTCGAGATGCTTGTATGGCACATGGGAATTTTGGAATATCTTTCATGGAATGACTGGGTACCTAAGGTGTGATATGAATTCAAATGGCGAAATTTGGGGTCAGGTATGGTGATATGTGTGCTATATGGAATTGGAGACCGGAAGTTCTCATGTTCAGGCTATGTTATGATCTTAGATCGTGTGCATCAGCACTGTTTAGTGACTACCGAGATTTGGAGGCCCGAGGGAATCTTTCTTTGCTTGGTATGTTAGATTGTGAATATGATATTGGGGTGTAGACTGGTTATTTCCGTGTTGTGTTATTCTGGACTATTGCTGTAGATGGCGCCATTGGCTATGTCGGGAAATACCGCAGATTGAGTGGCGATGTTCGACGGATTATGTCCTATTGGGATTTTTATATTTTGAAGACCCAGCGGGCGGCTGGGAAGGATTTGTCTTCCTTATTTGGGCTCTTATGATGAGTGTTCTATCTTGAGTTGGCTTGATTGGCTACAAATGGCATTATTAGGGGAGGTATTGATTCGACCGTTGTTAAGCTTATCAGTGATCGGGGGAGATCTATGAGTTACTTTTTTGTGTTATGAGATGTTATGATTTGTTGGTTATAGGCACATATGGTGTGGTTCCATTGGGTTTTCATAGTTGGAGTCGAGCCGGAAAAGTAATTGGGAGTTGCTCGGTGATTGACGTACCGGTTATGTTCTACCGGGTTTGTGTGGCATATGTTAATTTGTTTCACCGTGGGTATAATAATTTGCTTGGGTTTCAGACATCAAATTGTGCGTGGCTGTCGATTTTGAGCATAGCGACTTGAGGTGCTTCATGTGTAACAGTGTTTGGATGGGATCGCACATTGTAGTGAGGCTACATGGAGATATGACCTTTCGGGGTAGATTCATGTGTCCTATGTCTATGGTGTGAGACATGGTCTCAGCTTTGTGTTGTGATGGTATTGAGGAGCTTGAGGTACAGCCCTTTCGTTTGGGTCATTTCCATGATTTGAGTATGTTCACACCGTTTCTTATTGGTGCGAGAATTCTACGAGTTGTGGCTTAGGCCTGCATTGATGTGTCATGTCACTAGAGTGGTGTGTTGGATTCGAGGTGATCGTTAGGATCATTAATGAATACGAACGAATTTGATTTCAGCTTGTTGGAAGGATAATATCGAGGTTCGGCTCCGAAATCTGCTGTGGTATTAGCCAAAAAGGGAAATGGCCTCATGAATGGTTGATATGAGAAATGGTTATGGGTTATTGCGTGTTTCATTTATCGTTGGCAGTATGTGAAAGTGTTGGAATGAGACTTTAATTGATGAAAGGTTTCCTATCCATATTCGGTTGTTATGTGCAGCTACAGTGAATAGAAGTTATCGTTTCGAGTGTTTGAGTTATGTGGTATATCATATAATTGCACCTGAGGTTGAAGGTAAGGGTTATTGCAGTTGGTTCGGGACTATTCGGAGTATAGAAGTGAGGTTCTATTCTTGTGTGTGATTTTGGAAAGTGAAATATGGTTCTATGACTTATGGGCTAGACTGGATTGTGTGTTTTTAGTTAAAATCTGTTATCAGACCTATATGAGATAGGGTAACGTGGGATCACCCCCGGGTATATGCATGGTAAGGTTATTCAGCGATTGGTTGGCTTTTAGAACAGCTTTGGGTACGTACGAGGACGAATATGTGTTTAAGTGGGAGAGGATGTAACGACCCAACTGGTCATTTGAGCTTTTGCACCTTGACCGCCAGTTCTCAAGCATGACTTGCCCCCTGTTATGTATTATGACTGATGTAGATCATTGGTTTTGGTTTCAGGAAAATCGGGATGAATTTGAAATAACAGTTCAGTAAAAAGCCTTGAATTTGAAAGGTTTGACCAAGAGTTGACTTATTCGTATATGAGCTCGGATCGGAGTTTTTATGATTTGGTTAGCTTCGGGGGATGATTTGTGACTTAGGTGCGTGATCGGAAGTAATTTTGGAGGTCCGGTGTAGAATTAGGCTTGAATTGGCGAAGTTAGTATTTTGGTGAAATCTGGTTGAGGGGTGAGATTTTGATTCGAGGGTCAGAATAGAATTCCGAGAGTTGATGTAGCTACGTTAGGTGATTTAGGATATGTGTTCAAAATTTCAAGTCATTCGGAGGTGTTTTGGTTGGGTTTTTGATCAAATGCGTGTTTCGAAAGTTTTAGAAGAACTTAGGCTTGAATCCGATGTAATTTGATGGTTTTGTTGTTGTTTGTGGTGTTTTGATGATTGGAGGAAGTTCGAATGATGTTTTAGGATGGGTTGGCACTTTTGGTTGAGGTCCCGGGGGCCTCGGGGTGATTTCGGATGGCCATCAGGATGAATTTTGGACTTGTGCTATTGCTGAGTTTTGCTGGTTCTGGTATTTCCGCATTTGCGGAAATAGGACCGGAGATGCGGTGAGGGGCATCGCAGGTGCGAATTTTGGCTATTGGGGGATTTCCGCAGAAGCGGATGATTTTTCCACAGATGCGGACCTTGACTGCAGAAGCGGTTCGTGCATTTAAGTGGATTTCCGCATAAGCGAATGGTAGTCCGCAGAAGCGAATTTAGACTGTAGAAGTGGTCCTGGCTAATAGTGGAACTCCGCAGGAGCGGAATAATTTCTACAAAAGCGGAAACCACAGAAGCGGTTTATTGATTGCAGGAGCGAAAATGTCTGGGCAGAAAAGGGGTTTTAAAGTTTCATTTTGTTCCGCGAGCTAAGGTATTTTTCCACCATTTTTGAACATCCTTGAGTGCTTTCAGACGGGAATTGAAGGGGATTTCGACTGGGATTGATTGGAGGAGAGTTCTATGACCTAAATACATGATTTAATGGTAGAATCAACCTAGAAATTCATGAAAATTTATCAAAAAGGAGGAAGAACTAGGGCTTGAGTTTTGGTATTTCAAATTGTGTTTTGATGGGTCATTTGAGCTCGGATTTGGGAGTTCTTGATATGTATATACTCCTGGCGAGATAAGGAATCCATTAATGTAAAATTTTCTGGAATTCGAGAAGTGAACCCGGGGCTCGGGTTTTGCAAATTTCGTATTTTTTAATTTTTTTCGATTGTGTTACGTTCCCTTAGCCTATTGTGATGTATTTGTTGTGGTTTTGATCAGATTCGACGCGCAAGGAGGCCGATTTGAGAGGCAAGGGCATAGCGAGCTAGGATCTTGGCTGGCTTAAGGTGAGTAATGATTGTAAATGATATTCTTAGGGTTTGAAACCCCGGATTTGCACATCGTAGTGCTATATTGAGGTGACTTGCACGCCGGATAGCGAGCGTGGGGTAGAGCACCGTTGGGCGATTGTGATTTGGTCTGTCCCGATTGATGATTTTACCGCGTATTCGATTGAAACTTATTTGTTATTGTCATGATTTGGGCTGATTGCCATATTTGGGCTTCGTGCTAATTACTTGAACCCTTCGGGGATTTTATCACTGTTTCCTCACTGTTTTGACGTAATATTTGAACTCTATCCTGTTGATATCTACTGTTTTACAGACTCATCCAATTTTACTCAGATTTGAAACTTAAATGATATTTCTAAATGATATTTTGGGCTGAAAACTACTATTTTACAAATGCCCGAGGGGCTTGTGATGATTTTTGGACTAAGTGAGGCCGAGGGCCATATGTGAGGATATTCTAAGTGATATGAGGCCGAGGGCCTGAGATACTTTATATGCCACGAGGTGGCTTGAGTGACGTGAAGAGGCTTTCAGGCTTTGTTAGTGATGTGAGAAGTCTTTCAGGCCTTATTTTATATGCCACGAGGTGGCTTGATATTGCGATTGGGCCGTAAGGGGCCTCTCCCGGAGTCTGCACACCCCCAGTGAGTGTCGTCGACGATATGTGGATCGGGCTACATGCCACAACGGTTACTATATGATACTGTTCTGAGAGTGATCTGAGAGAGAGAGCCCAAAGGGCTGAGTGTTCTGGGAGTGAGCCCGAGGGACTTGTACTATTTTGAGATATTGCCCGAGGGGCAAACTTTTATGTGCTCATCTTGCATATTTACTTGCCTTTTTACCTATCATACTGTGATATTTGTGCCCGAGGGGCGGATTTTCTGTGCTTATCGGCACTAACTGTTTTAAAATCATTTCGTGACTGTTGGAAAGATCGTTTTCAAAAGAGATTTAAACTGAGCCAAGAGATTTTCAAAGATTTCACAGCTTCACTATTTTCTCAAAGGATTGTACCCTGCTTCTATACAGTATGTTGGTTGTTTTATGTGATTTCTTACCGCTTAGTTGTTATTTACCTTTATTACTCACTGAGTTCGAGTACTCACGTTACTCCCTGCACCTTGTATGCAGATGCAGGTATCTATTCACCCGGTAGCGGGTTTTGGGCCGATTAGAGGCAGAGTTATATGAGTTAAGGAGGTGACTGTCAGTGTTCGTAGCACCATGTTTCTCTCCTTTGTTCATTATTCCGGTTTTGTATATTTTAGACCTTGTAGTAGATTTACATTATGATAGATGCTCGTGACCCGTGGCACCCCGATTAGGGCTGTGTTGGATTGACTTTCTGCTAATTAATATTATTAAGACATATTTAAGTTGTTTATCTATGTTTAACTCTTTTTGAAAAGACGAGTTGGGTTAGTTGGCTGGCCTCGTCTTCACGAGAGACGCCATCACGACCAGTGCGGAGTTTGGATCGTGACAGTCAGATAGGGTGCCGGATGTCGGTCACATGAATTTGGGTCGTGACACATAATAAAAGTATTTTGTATTAATTGTTTGTCTTAGTATTAGGTTACATGAATAACAATAATATTCATAAGATATTCTCACATAAAGTCCTCAAAAATCACAATAAGACATATGAGGACTTCTGTGAGGCATGATATCTTTCATTAGTGAATTAACTACATGTGATTGAAAATCCTAATTTTTTACTTTCACTTTCCATAATTTTTAATTATTACTCAAACATATTCTATAATACTAATATTATTTAATTTTTCAAAATATGACCTTTTTTTTTTTAGAAACTAAAAATGTATATACTCATTAATTTGGGGAACACGCCTAAAATGCATGTTCAAAGACTAAAGATGACTGATAACTTTAAAATATAAATTACAAATTATAAAATTAGAGAAAATTTTAAGTTAATATATCAACAAAGATGATTAAGGACTTCTACGACAGATTTTCTTCCTTTTTTTGAGTTGCCTAAATAGATAAGAAAATCATCATGTTTAGGGACTTATACTTTTTTCTTTAACTTTTATTATTTAATCAAGTATTGTCACGACCCGAAATTCCCACCATCGAGACCGTGATGGCGCCTAACGTCGCACTCTAGACAAGCCAACATTAGAGTTTTATTCACCTTTTTCCTTTACATTTGATAGATTAAAGTTAACAAAGCTAAATCAAACTGAAATAAATGTGGAAGTACATAATTAACCGGTTATCTATATACTATTAACAATACAGAAATTGTTACCACCCAGAAACTGGTATCACAATCCACGAACATATTACAAATTACTACAAAATACTAGTGTGAAGGAAATTACATCTGTCTCGAAATGAAAGAAAGCAGGAATGTAGAAACATAGGAGGGGACACCAGGGCTTGCGGACGCCAGTAAGACTACCTTGGGTCTCCGGGATGAAATATCTGCAACCGACCTCTCGATCAGCCACTACCAGCTCCAAAGTCTGCACAGAAAGTGCAGAGTGCATTATCAGTACAACCGACTTCATGTACTAGTAAGTGCTCAGCCTAACCTCGACGAGGTACTGACGAGGTTACGGTAGGTTATTTACAATATAACCTGCATACAGTAAATAATAAAGCAAAAAGAAAGTACGGAACGGAATGAAACAGTAACTTGCAACAAAACAAATACAGAACTCAAATATCTTATCAGTACTCAGCTATAACCAATCCTTAAGAGAGTTACAAAACTACAGAACAAACTCACAGCAGAAGAAGAGTACATAAACAATAAAATGATACGGCGCGCATCCCAATCCCACCATATAATCAGCAACAAGATGAACATTACCCTTATTACTCTTCGATATATTACCCTTATTCCTTCTGTTGCGGTGCGCAACCCGATCCTTCCAGATAATTACATTTCACCCTTATTCTTCCTTAATATATCACCCTTATTTCTCCTGTTGTGGCGCGCAATCCGATCCTACCAGACAATCGCATTTCACCCTTATTCCTTCTCAATATATCATCCATATTCCTCATATTGTGGCGCAACCCGATCCCACCATATCAGTACCAATCACACAGTAAGAAAAAGAATTTTACAATTTAGTTCAAACCCTCCAAAATATTTAAGGCTTAAACCAAAGCAAACAAAAGGCTATACAATTATGAAACTTCACTCAATTAATACTACACATCGAGACCAACCAAAATATACCATGAATCACCAATAAACCAACTTTAACCAATAATATAATACAATGAAACTACGGAATAATTAATACCTTCAATAAAGAAAACAACATCTAACAAGAAGCAATTAAACATGGAAGCACCAATAAGCATGTAGCAGTTAAGACAGGAAAATAATATATTAGGAACAAGGAAGGAAATAGCTAAACAGATAATTTGGCGGCGCATAGGTACTCGTCACCTCACATATACGCCACACACATAGATTTTCACATAGAAATTAGGTCGGGATCCCTAATCCCTCGAGTAAAAGTTAGACACAACACTTACTCGATCCAACAGCCAACTCAAAGCTCAATTATCGATTTTCCTCTAGATTTCACCTCTAATAAACTCGTATCTAGTCATAATTAACTTAATAACATCAATTATCGCTAAAGAAATTAATTTCCAAAGCATAATTATAAGTTTCCCAATATTTCCCCCAAAAAGTCAAAAACCGACCCCGGGCACGCTTGGTCAAAACTCGAGGTTCGGACCAAAATCCATTAAACCATTCATCCTAGAGACCAAATATGTAATTAGTGTCGAAATTCGGCCCCAAATCGACGTCTAAATCCCCGAATTTGCAAAATCCCCATCCCTAATTCTACCATGAAAGAACAAGATTTTGGGCTAGAAATCTAATGGGTGTTGATGGAATTGAAGGAAGTGAGTTAAAGAACACAAACCTATGATTTGGTGTTGAATCCCTCCTTAAAATTGCTCTTAGGTCGAGTTCAAATGAAAGGGTTGTGAAATTTTTGAAGAAATCCCGTGTTGGTTCTGTTTTAAAAACACTCGACAGGCCTTATTCGTGTTCAAGAGAGGCCTGCCGTGTTCAGGAAGCTACAGACCTATTGGCCTACGCATTCGCGAGAAACCCTTCGCGTTCACAAAGGCATACTCCCCCCAGCCTCCGCGTTCACGAGCCAAGTGTCGTGTTCGGGATGAGTTACTTTCCCCTCCCCCAGGTACCATGCTTCGCGTCCGCCATAGCCTGGTCGTGTTCGCGAAGGGAAATGCCCCCAACGCTTTGTGTTTGCCACCAGCACTTCACGTTCACGTAGAAGGATTTATCCTTCATACCAACTTACTCTTTGCGTTCGCGAGAGTCCCATTGCGAACGCAAAGAAGGAAATACCAGATGACAGCTAAAGCAAAAAACACCAGAATTTTCAAGTCTAAAACATCTCGTAGCCTATCCGAAACTCACCCGAGCCCTCAGAGCTCCAAGACAAACCTACACAAGAGTCTTAAAACATCATACGAACTTGCTCATGCGACCAAATCGACAAAATAATACCTAGAACTATGAATTTAGCATCAAATTGCATGAAATTTTCAAGAAAGTTTCAAAACTTCTATTTTCTTAACCAAAGGTCCGAATCACGTAAAATCAGTCTCGTTTCTCACCAAATTTCATAGATAAGATATAAATATCATAACGGACCTCTACCGCACTCCGGAACCATAATATGGATCCGGTATCAACAAGATCAATTATTAACGAAATTCTTAAAATCTTTGTAATTTCAATTTTACCATTTTCATCAAAAATTTATTTCTCGGGCTAGGGACCTTTTAATTTGATTTCGAGCATATACACAGGTCCCATATTTTACTATGGACCCATTAGGACCGATAGGATACGGGTCCGGGTCGTTTACCTAAAATGTTGACCGAAGTCAACTAAAATCAACTTTTTAAGCCAAAAATTATTATTTCATCAATTTTCCATATAAGAGCTTTCCGAATACACACCCGGAGTGTGCACGCAAATCAAGAAGAGATAAAATGAGGTTTTTAAGGCCTCGAAACACGAAATCGCATTCTAAAACAGAAGATGACTTTTTGGATCATCATATTCTCCACCTCAAATACAATCGTTCGTCCTCGAATAGACATAGAAAAGTACCTGAGCCAGTGAAAAGATGGGGATATTTGCTCTACATATCGGACTCAGTCTCCCAGGTAGCTGCCTCAACAGGCTGACCACTCCAGTGCACACGAATTGAAGGATAACTTTTCGATCTCAACTAACGAACTTGCCAGTCTAGAATAGCCACCGGCTCCTCCTCGTAGGTCAAATATTTGTCCAACTGGACAGTGCTGAAATCTAATACGTGGGATGGATCACTGTGATGCTTCTGATGCATGAAACTTAAAATACTAGATGTACCACTGATAAACCTGGGGGCACCGTAAGTCTGTAGGCCACCTCTCTCACTCGATCAAGGATCTAAAAAGGCCGGATGAACCTAGGGCTTAACTTGCCCTTCTTCCTAAACCGCGTCACACCCTTCATGGGTGACACCCGAAGCAACACTCCCTCTCTGACCATGAATGCCATATCACAAACTTTACGATCGGCGTAACTCTTCTGCCTGCACTAAGCTGTACGAAGTATATCCTGAATGATCTTAACCTTATCCAAGGCACCATGCACTAAATTCTTACCCAATAAACGAACCTTCCCCGGCTCAAACAACCCAACTGGCAATCGACACCGTCTGCCATATAATGCCTCATAGGGAGCCATCTGGATGCTCGTCTGATAACTGTTGTTGTAGGAAAAATCCGCTAACGGCAACAACTGATCCCAAGAACCTCCAAAGTCAATAACACAGGCGCGGAGCATATACTCCAAGATCTGAATAGTACGCTCGGACTGTCCATCCGTCTGAGATGAAATGCTATGCTCAACTCGACCTACATACCTAACTCGTGTTGTATTGCCCTCCATAAATGCGAGTTAAACTACGTACCTCGATCAAAAATAGTGGTTAACAAAGCTAAATCAAACTGAAATAAATGTTGAAGTACGTAATCAACCGGTTATCTATATACTATCAATAATACCAAAACTGTTACCACCCAGAAACTAGTGTCACAAACCACGAACATACTACGAATTACTAAAAATACTAGTCTAAAGGAAATTATATCTGTCTAGAACGAAAAGAAAATAGGAATGTAGAAACATAGGAAGGGACGCCAGGGCCTGCGAACGCCAGCAGGACTACCTTGGGTCTTCGAGATGAAATATCTGCAACTGACCTCTCGATCAGCCATTACCAGCTCTGAAATCTGTACAGAAAGTGCAGAGTACAGAATCAGTACAACTGACCCCATGCACTGGTAAGTGCCGATCCTAACCTCGACAAGGTAGTGATGAGGCTACGTGGGTGCATTTACAATATAACCTGGCATACAGTATATAATAAAACAAAAAGGAAGTACTGAACAAACTGAAATAGTAACTTGCAACAAAATAAATATGAAACTCAAATATCTTATCAGTACTCAGTTATAACCAATTCTTAATAGAGTTACAAAACTACAGAACAAACTCACAGCAGTAGAAGAATACATAAATAACAAAATGATGTGGCGCACATCCCGATCCCACCATATAATCAACAACAATATAAACATTCACTCTTATTACTCCTCGATATATCACCCTTATTCCTCCTATTTCGGCGCGCAACCCGATTCCACCAGACAATCACATTTCACCCTTATTCCTCCTCAATATATCACCTTTATTCCTCTTATTGCGGCACGCAACCCGATCCTACCAAATAATCACATTTCACCCTTATTCCTCCTCAATATATCACCCTTATTCCTCATGTTGTAACGTGCAACTGGATCCCACCATATCAGTACCAATCATACTATAAGAACAAGAATTTCACAACTTAGTTCAAAAACCTCCAAATAAGCCTCAAAACAAAGCAAACAGAAGGTTATACAATTATGAAACTTCACTCAATTAATACTACACAGCGTGACCAACCAAAATATAGCATGAATCACCGATAAACCAAGTTTAACCAATAATGTAATACAATAAAACTACTGAATAATTAATACCTTCAATAAAGAAAACAACATCTAACAAGAAGTAATTAAACATAGAAGCACCAATAAGTACGTAGCAGTTAAGACAGGAAAATAATATATTAGGAACGGGGAAGGGAACAGGCTAAACAAATAATTTGGCGGCGCATAAGTACTCATCACCTCACATACACGCCACACACATGGATTTTAACATAGCAATTAAGTCGGGGATCCCTAATCCCTCGAGTCAAAATTAGACACGACACTTACCTCGATCCAACTGCCAACTCAAAGCTCTATTACCGATTTTCCTCTAGATTCCACCTCCAATACACTCGAATTTATTCATAATTAACTTAATAGCATCACTTATCACTGAAGAAATCAATTCCTATGAATAATTATAAGTTTCTTAACATTTTCCCAAAAAGTCAAAAATCGACCCCGAGCCCGCTTGGTCGAAACTCGAGGTTCGGACCAAAACTCATTCACCCATTCACCTCCGAGCCCAAATATGTAATTACTTGCGGAATCCCACCCCAAATCGATGTCTATATCCCCAAATTTGCAAAATCCCCAAAATCTTTCAAAATTCCCTAATTCTACCATGAATGAACAAGATTTAGGGCTAGAAATATAATGGGTGTTGATGAAAATCGAAGGAAGTGAGTTAAAGAACACAAACTATGATTCAGTATTGAAATTCCTCTTAAAATTTTCTCCTAGGCCGAGTTCTAATGAAAGGGTTGTGAAATTTTTGAAGAAATCTCGTGTTGTTTCTGTTTTAAAATCACTGGACAGGTCTTATTCGCGTTCGCGAGAGGCCTGTCGCGCTTGCGAAGCTATGGCCCTATTGGCCTTCGAGAAACCCTTCGCGTTCGCGAAGGCATACTCCCCGCCAGCATCCGCGTTCGCGAGCCAAGTGTCGTGTCTTTCCCCTCCCCCAGGTCCCATGCTTCACGTCCGCGATAGCCTGGTCGCATTCGCAAAGAGTAATACCCCTAAAGCTCCGCGTTCGCGACCAGCGCTTCGCGTTCGCATAGAGGGATTGCTCCTTCAGACCAACTTACTCTTCGTGTTTGCGAGAGTCCCTTCGCGAACGCGAAAAAGGAAATACCAGATGACATCTGAAGCCAAAAACACCAGAAATTTCAAGTCTAAAATATCTTGTAGCCTATCTGAAACTCAGTCGAGCCCTTGGGGCTCCAAGCCAAACATGTACACAAGAGTAAAATAATCATTCGAACTTGCTCGCGCGACCAAAATGCCAAAGTAACCCCTAGAACTATGAATTTAGCATCAAATTGCATGAAATTTTCAAGAAAGTTTCAAAACTTCTATTTTCTCAACCAAAGGTCCGAATAACGTCAAATCAGTCCTATTTCTCACCAAATTTTACAGATAAGGTATAAATATCATAACAGACCTCTACCGTGCTCCAGAATCATAAAACGGACCCGGTATCAACAACATCAATTATTAATAATTTCAGTTTTACTTTTTTCATCAAAAAAATTTTTCTCGAGCTAGGGATCTCGAAATTCGGGCATACACCCAGGTTCCATATTTTATTATGGGCCCACCGGGACCGTCAGGATACGGGTCCGGATCCGTTTACCCAAAACGTTGACCGAAGTCAACAAAAATTAACTTTTTAGGCCAAAAATTATTATTTCATTAATTTTCCACTTAAGAGCCTTCCGAATACACACCCAGACTGTGCACATAAATCGAGGAGAGATAAAATGAGATTTTAAGGCATCAGAACATGGAGTCGAGTTCTAAAACAGAAGATGACATTTTGGGTCATCACAAGTATAATGTTAATATAATATTTGTGTGTTATTTGAAAATTAGTTTCGAGATAGAGTACACGCGCAACGCATGTACCATAAGACCTAGTGACTACCAAAAAGTAATGAGAAGTTTATAACAAAATAGATTTTCATCGCACTTTAGGGATAGAATATTCCCTTTAACATACATGTACGATCACAAACCAAAATAAACATAATAACTAACTATAAGATACGACATAAGTTCAAAACAACAGGTACGAAACACAAAATAAAATAAATATGTCAACTAGCTATAAGATCCAACATTTGTGCAAAAGAATCATGTACTACGATTAATCCAACATCTCAATTGTAATTCCATCTTTCAAGCCGCGATTAATCCAACACAACAACACAACATACAAATTACAATCCACTGCTTGAATATTTATTCTTCAACTTTTGTATCACTCTAGCATCATGTACTAGCATATTTTCAACATTCGCCACCTTCTTCTTCAACATATCATTTTCCTTCAACATTTTGGTCCCTCCAACTACCACATATTTTCCAAGGTCAATCACCTTCTGCTGCAAAATATTTCCTTCACGTTTAAGCCAATCTTTTTTCTTTTTTAAATTGCATATAACTTCTGTAACTCTAGGAGAAGCTCATTATCCTTCTATTCCCAATAAGCATATTTTTTACGTCGTCGAAAAATAAAAACTAACTATCAAAAATTATTAATTATACCGGCGTGGAAAAATTGGAAAAAGACATAAATGGTGATAAATATGAGTTTAATTAAGTGTAATGGCTAGCTGTTTGGAAAAGGGCAATTACGCTACAACTGAGTAATGACAAGTATATAGATGACCAACTATTAAAGGAGGGTAAATTTGCTCCTATTCGTAAATTTTAGGAGTAATTTTGGCCATTTTTCGATTATTTTGAAGTTTAGCTAGTTGCCAGTTTTGGCTTCTTCCTTTTCTTTTTCTTTTTCTTCAAGCCTTCTAGTCAACTTTAGACCGTAGAGTTTGAATTTAGGCTTAGACCCGAAGTTCTGAGTTTTGTAACTTCAAATCTGCGATTTCAACTTCAGACCGTTGTGTAGGTAGTTGATATTAAGACGACTAAACTTTACAATCTTTACAAAATTCGACTATTTTTTTTAAATTGGCGTCCTAAAAGCAGTTATTTGTGCACTTCTCCGATTTTTCTTTTTCTCCAAAAGAATGGAAAACTTACACAAATGTCCCAAATAAGTCTTAATTTTTCAATATCTAGCCATTAGTGATAAACTTACCAAATCTAGTCAAGTACATATAAAAATTAAAAAACGAAATAAATAAGATTCTTTCCCTCAAAGAATCACATGCAAAAATTATCTTCCATATTTGTAAGCGTGATGAGCCACATTAGATGCAAGGCAGAAAGAACATTTCATGGATGAGATAGCAAATAAGATGATGAAATACAGGAAAAAAAATATACACTATTCAAAAAATTTAAGCAAAAAGGGAACTTTTTCATTGGGTATAGTTAAAATTCATTGAAAATATATAGATAAGTCAATATACACAATTTGAGGAAGATTGGTGATTTGGGCTGGTTTTGTATAAAAAATTCGTAATTAAATCAAGTTCAAAAACTTCTTCTGCGACACATGTATCATGTATCTCACACACAGATATACATGGATATACATGTGATACACAATTGATATAAATATGATACATACGTGATACACAAATGATACATAGTGTGATACACATATCATTTTTTTATGTTAAGTTTTTACTTCGAATTTTCAATTCAAATCACCTCAAAACTTCACGAAATCATCCCAAAACTGAGATTCAAGCTCCTTAAGATGTATCAAATCTATTCTAATAACACCCACTCAAAAGAAAGCAAAAATTTAATATTTTTTTCTACAAATAGCTAATGGGCTAATATTAGTAATATCTGGCTAATATTTATAATATTTTATGAATTGGCCAATTTTTGTAAGAGAAATTTTCAGAAATCACTATGTTTTAGTGATTATTAGCTTGCTATAGCTACCATTTATTAAATTACTTCCTATAGCTATATTTTCAGTTGTTATAGATTGTATTCGAAGTATTTTTGCTATTGTATTCATGAATAAAAAAAAAACTCGGCGGAAAATAAGGGAGTGTAGCTAAGCAGAAAATGTATTCGACTGTATTCATGAGCTGTATTCGTGAATACAGTAACAGAATTAATTAACGCGATAGACTCCTAATATAACTCAACAAAATTAAATTATAATACACAAAATTTATATTTTCAATTATAGAAAAGATTCTCAACCGAGAAACACCCAAAAATAGAGCAATCTTCAAAGATTCAATCCATCCTTTTTTTTATTGGTATCTTTACTAAAATATTTTTTAGTGGTATCTTTACAAATAGATTTATATATATTAAAATTATATAATTAGATTGAATACAGTTAAATATATAAAAATACATTGAAAACATGAAGTATAACAGGTCATCGATAGTGTAAAAACATATAAAGCCATACTGTAGATACATTTGAATACATATATACATATGAATACATAAATTATATTAATTAAAAAATATATGAATACAATCATAGAATACAACGAGATAGTGAATACAATTAAATACAGCGAGGTACATTAAAATACAATGAAAAAAAAGATAGTGAATACAATGAAATACATGAAATACAGTGAGATAAGTTGAAATACAATGAAAAAAAAGATAATAGGCTCTTCAAGTTCCACAACCCCAAACCCCGTCCCCAATCCATCGATATCTCGGCAGCCGCCATGTGGGGCGTCATCACCGGTTAAATGAAGACAGTTGTTGAAGAAGCACCAATTTAAAAGATCAAACGGAAACTAAAGACATAACTCCTTTAGATCTCACAAGGCAAACATGAACAATCAATGCAAAATCTAAGAAAAATTTAGAATGAGTAACACAACGTGTGAAAGAAATCGCTGGCCGGAGGAGGGGGTTAGGGGTGACACTCCAAGGAAGGAGAGAAGTGGTCGCCGGCCAGATCTGTCGTTGGAGGAACACAGCCCCTGCTAGAGTTTCTAAAAGCAGGGGAGGAAAAAATCAGCGGAAAAAGAGAAAAAAGAGAAAAGAGAAAGGAGGAGAGAAGGAGAGAGAAAAATAATACACATAATATTTAATGGCTTAAAGGTAGTGTTTTGCAATAAAAATTAAAAGGTAGGTATAGAGATAATTTTTTAAAAGGGTATTTATTTATAATAAATAAGGTATTGAGTTTTGTAGAAGGTAAAATTTTCTTTTTGTAATGAACTACTTATAAATTGACATAATTGATAGTTTTTCTCCAAAGAAAAGCAAAGATATAGGCCCAAAAAAGAACTTTGATATTCATGATTGGGCTTTCATTTGATACTATGCAAGCGCAAGATTATGGCCCAAGCCCAACAATCAATTCGTCAAGAGCATTGTCGGTCTTCATCATCAAAAAGTACCCATTTTTCGCTTCTCATTTCAGCACCCCCAAAAATCTTGACTTTGTGAATGGAGGAACAGAAGAAGAAATGGAGGCGATTTTCAAAGGAATTATCTCTAATCAACAATCTTGATGATGGCTGTCTTATGCATATCTTTAGTTTTCTCTCCCCTATTCCAGGTATAATTACTTTACTGCCCCCTGTTCTTTCATATAAATTTCTCAGTAATTTAGTATACCTTTGTAGTTCAGCTTCTTTGGCTCAAATTAAGCAAAACCCAACTGTTAAAATCAACTAAAGATTACAAAGATTGAATCTTTTTGTGTCTCTTTCAGTCCAATTCTTATTTAATTAAATTTCTCGATGAATTGTTATGCTTTGTAACTGTTTTCAGTTTTCAGCTTAATTCACAGTTTCTTTGGCTCAAATTAGTAAAAGCCAACTCTTATAATCAACTAAATGTTACAAAGATTGAATCTCTTTGTGCCTCTTTCAGTCCAATTCTTATTCAATGAAGTTTCTTGAATTTTTGTTAACATCTTTAGCATCTTGATAGATAATGCCCACGAGTGATTTCATCATAATTAATTTACAGCTACATTTCACTGTTTCTTTAGTTCAGAATTGCAAAATCCAGCTCTTAGTTTATGTTAATTGAAAGTTACAAAGATTGGATTTTATATTGTCTCTTTTTAGTGCATTTTTTGTTTTTTAATGGATTTTCTTGAATTTTTGTGAACATATTTAGCATCCCAGTAGATAGTGCTCAGGTGGGTTTCATACTAGTTAAATTTGAGTTTAGTTATCACGACCCGAATTTCCCACCCTCGGGAGTCGTGATGACGCCTACTTGTAGAAGCTACGCAAGCCGCGAAATAAAGAATCACTATCTCATTTTAGCCCTTTTAAACAATTTGGGTTAACAGGTAATCAACATTGAAATATTAACGATAAATGAAATTCAAGCGGAAGACTTAATATGATAAAAACGAAATCCAGTACGACAATGCCAACATACGTCTCTACCCGGAATCCGGTGTCACAATATCACGGACCGTCTATGAATGCTACAAGCAAGTGTTTGAAAAGAAAGTATTATCTGTCTCGGAACAATTGAAAACAGAATACATAATAAGACAGAAGAGAACGCCGGGCCTGCGGACGCCTGCAGGACTACCTCGGGATCTCTAGCTGGACTGAAGGCAGCCACCCCAAATGCTACTGTCCAAAAGCTGCTCCGGGATCTACACATAGTGCAGAGTGTAGCATCAACACAACCGACCCCATGTGCTGGTAAGTGTCTAGCCTAATCTTGGCGAAGTAGTGAGAGGCTAGGACCAGACTATCAATTACCTGTGCAGTTATATAATATGCAACTGAAAATAAACAGGAACAGCAAGTAAAGATGGGAGGGGGTACATGCTGCGAGGGGTATATCAATATCAATAGTAAATCAAGAAAAAAAGCAAAAGGACAACTTAGAATTCACAGCAAAACAATAAGGAACTTGTAACCAATCTATAAACACTTTATATCATCAATTGTTTCGGCGCGCAACCCGATCCTAACATATAACAACACTGTTGCGGCGTGCAACCCGATCCATATCATTTATCACTGTTGCGGCGTGCAACCCGATCCGATTATATTATTGTTGCGGCGTGCAACCCGATCCATTTATATCATTGTTGCGGCATGCAACCCGATCTACGTATAATATTGTGGCGGCGTGCAACTCGATCCACATAAACAATCAACAATAATCATAACAAGAGTCCCGACAAGGGATCAATAAAGAACTACACTATCCCGGCAAGGGAATCGACAATATAAGTAAATACGTCCCGGCAAGGGAGAAACAACTATAACCAGTCTTGTTCCAACATCTAACTACCTCAGCTAATACCAATGTTCAATTATAAGTAATTTCCACGAGAACAATCTTAATCCTTGCTCAATACCGAGAATCATCAATTTAAACATCCGTAGTATTATTTAATAACACAATAAACTTCAATTTAAGACTCACGATTATGTTCGACATCAACGTATAGATACTCGTCACCATGCCTATACATCGTATTCAACAAGAAGCAAGTAGCAAATAGGACACAACTCCTAATCCCTCAAGCTAAGGTTAGACCAAACACTTACCTCAAACTTTCACGGCTAACTCAAGCCCCAAACACCGCTTTTCCTTTAGAATCCGCCTCCGAATTACTTGTATCTAATTCAAATTAATATAACAACATTAATAAATGCTAAATAATCCAATCCCAAGGCTAAATTATAGTTTTCCATCATCTTTCCCAAAAAGTCAAAAATTGACCTTGGGCCCGCTTGGTTAAAACTCGAGGTTCGGATCAAAATCCGTTCACCCATTCACCCACGAGCCCAAATATGCAATAAGTTTCGAAATTCGACCCCAAAACGAGTCTAAATACCAATTAATCAAAAGCGCTAACTCTACCCAAATTCCTAATTTTCTACTCTTAAAGAACATGATTTAGGCCTAGAAATCTAATAAGTGTTAATGAAAATTGAAGAAAATGAGTTTAAGAATACATACCTATGGTTTGTGGCCATAGGTATGTATTCTTAAGTGAAAGAGTTATGAAAATTTTGAAGAATCCCGTTTTTGCTTCTGTTTTAAAATCACTGGACAGGCCTTCATCGCGTTCGCGATGGGCCTGTCGCGTTCGCGGTGAAGCCAACTTTAGTGACCTTCGCGTTCGCGTTCGATGGCTCGCGTTCGCAAAGCTTTGGCTCCTCGAGCCTTCGGGGCCAGTGGCCGCGTTCGCGTAGAATAAAAAGTGAACCCCTCTCCCTAGGCCATTAGCCTACGCGTTCGCGAGGGGCTGGATGCGTTCGAGAGGGTTATCCCCCCACATCCTCGCGTTCGCGAAGAGCAAAACTGGCACCTGGGAGATTTGTCTTACGCGTTCGCGAGTGGTGCCACGCGAATGCAAAGAACAAAATCCCTGTGCATTGAACAGCAAAAACCTGCAACTTTCATAAGTTCAAAAAACTCTAAAACCCATCCGAAACTCACCCGAGCCCTCGGGGATCCAAACCAGCATACTTACTAACTCAAAAACATCATATGAACTTAGCCGTGCGATCAAATCACCAAAATAACCTCTTAAACAACGAATTTAGCATAGAAATCTAAGAAAAATCTCAAAACTTTCAAAGTAGGAATTTTCACAACTACGGGTCCGAATCACCTCAAACGACTTTCGTTTCTTACCAAATTTCACAGACTTATCTTATTTCACATATAAGACCTGTATCGGGTTACGGAACCAGAATACGGGCCTGATACCATCAAATTCTAAAGGCATTTCATTTCCAGAACTCGTAGAAATTTTCAGAAAATAATTTTCTTTAAAATTTATTTCTCGGTCTTGGGACCCCGGAATTCGATTTCGGGCATACGCCCAAGTCCCATATTTTTCCATGGCCCTCCGGGACCGTCAAATCACGGGTCCAGGTCCGTTTACCCAAAATGTTGACCGAAGTCAACTTAAATTATTTTAAGTCAAAATTTCAATATTTTTCATAGATTTTCACAAAATGGCTTTCTGGCTACGCGCCCTGACTGCGCACGCAAATTGAGGTGATGTCGAAGGAGGTTTTTACGGCCTCGGAACGCAGAATTTATTTCTAAAACAAGTGATTACCTTTCGGGTCATCACATCCTCCACCTCTAAAACAACCGTTTGTCCTCGAACGAACATAAGAAGGAAGTACCTGAGTTGGGAAAAAGACGGGGATAACGGCTCCGCATGTCGGACTCGGACTCCCAGGTCGATGCCTCAGCAGGCTGACCCCTTCACTAAACATGAACAGAATGAAAACTCTTAGACCTCAACTGACGAACCTGCAGGTCTAGAATAGCTACCAGCTCCTCCTCATAAGACAGTGATGGATCGCCATGATACTTCTGAACCATGGACACATGGAACACTAGATGCACGGCTGATAAGCTCGGCGGCAACGCAACTCTGTAAGCCACCTCTCCCACTCGATCAAGAATCTCAAATGGGCCAATGAACCTAGGGCTAAGCTTGCCCTTCTTCCCAAACCTCATCACGCCTAGGCGACAATCGAAGCAATACCCGCTTGCCAACCATGAAAGCCAAATCACGAACCTTAAGGTCGGCATAACTCTTTTGCTTGGACTGAGCTGCAATAAGCATGCCTTGAATAATCTTGACCTTGTCCAAGGCGTCCTGAACTAGATCCGTACCCAGCAACCGAGCCTCCCCGGCTCAAACCATCCAACCGGAGATCGACACCGCCTACCATATAAAGTGTCACAGGGGTGTTTTATGTCACTCGAATTCTGCCCAAGATTCACCTCTGTGCGGCAATCAAGCCCAGCCTTGATTTCAGCCTTTCCAACACTTACATTATTTTTAGGTACGTTTTGAATATAGAATGAAAGTAGGCAGCAAAACAGTAAAAGGCACACGAGATTACAGGAATTTCTTCCCAACTTGTATTAATAAAGTGAATACAAGAACACAAAAGCCAACCCTATGGCCAAGACAAAGAATTCCCCAATTCCCTGCCCCAAATTGAGTTTCCTACCCTTAGGAAATGACTTAGACGAATTTTTTGCTAACACAATGCCTTGACTAAGTTCTGCCCCGTTTTTGGCCACCCTAGGCACATATTTAAAGGCTACAATCAGTTGACAAGCCCCAACTGATGGGCAAATAATTTAGGACAAGTACAAAAACGTGCCCCCATATTTTTGGGCCATGATCAGCATGTCTTGAGGGAGTTGTAACTGCCAACTGCTTCCCATGTGCTTGGCACATGTTTTTCAACTTCTGCTTGTGCACAACATGTGCCAATTTCGAACAGCTGCCTTGTGCCCAAGGCTGGCATTGCGCCCAGCCTTGCCCTT